>JACEIK010002316.1:151242-191234 GCA_018107945.1 Datura stramonium
CTAATTTCATTGGATTAGTCCATCAAATTGGACTATAAAGGATGACCCCAGTTTACTGAGCCCAAGAGGTGGCACGTGTCAATGACGTGTCACACCAAGTCAAATGAATGATCCACTAAAATCATGCCATGTGTCAAATGAGGTGGCAATCCAAATCAAATAAATGAGCCAGTAAAATCATGCCGCGTGTCAAATGAGGTGGCAATCCAAGTCAAACAAATGAACAATTAAAATCATGCCATGTGTCGAATAGTGTGGCAATCTAAGTCAAGTTAACAAACCATTAAATCATGTCAAGTGTGTAGGTGACATGTTTTGTCCAATCAAATTGAAGTCTGTCAGTAAGGAATATGATTGGTCAGTTTAAACAGACAATTAAATCACACAAAGGCATCACCTCTACAACTATAAATAGGGGTCCTCATAACTCACAAAAAGGGAGAAGGGAGAGGAATTAAGAACAAGAGAGAGAAGAGAGCTCGCGGATCAAAGACCCCAAATTTTCTACAAGCTACAAGTTTAAGCTACAACTCAAGCAATCAAGTTCAAGAAGGAAGACAAGTATCAAGGCAGTCAAGATCAAGTTGTTCATGAAAAATAATTCAAAGACGAAGATTCAAGATCAAGCTAATTAGGCCCTTGAATCCAAATCAAGTTCAAGTTCAACATAGTTCATATTATTGTTGGAATAATCAGAGCATCATATAGTGATTGTAACATTCATCATACTTGAAATTAAATATTATATTTTCTTACATGATTTTCCAATCTTGATTGTTATTTTTATTTATCGTCTATAGATGGTTCGTGGTAAACTTCACGACCCAGAAGGAGAATGTTTTTTTAAAAAGATCATGGGTCATGGTAATATTCATGACCAAACGCTAAATGTAATGCCGTGGACGCTGCCACGTTTTATTCCTTTTGGTACATTGCATGAACAAGCCACCTTTTTTGGATTTTTTGAAATTATTTTTTACTTTTTAGTCTTGGACTCCCATGTGTGCTAATATATCGATCAGGTTCTATTTGTGCATAGATTTTGTTTTACAATTTTGAAATAATATTTGTAAGTTATTTCAAAAAAATATTTGTTTATCAAACTAGTTTAGTATATCAAGTTCTAACTTAAAAAAAAACTATGTAATTTGAAGTTTGATTGTTTTGGAATTTTGCAAGTTTTCACTAGCAAAATTTTAACTTGGTTTTCATACTCAAACACAATATAATATAAAATTTCGAATACTTTTTTAAAACTTAACTTGAAGAAATACTTTTTTCAAATATCAATGAACTTCATGCTCAAATGCCTAAACAGGAAAGTAGGCAAAAATCAAAGAATTTCATGTCCAATCTTCAAAAGTTGCGGTAATAAATTAAGATGAACACCTTATGGATTAAATCTAAAGCAACACACTTCATTATCATTCATGAAAGCTTCTGAGGTCAAAATTGTCTGTGGTCCAATAAACAATTGGATATAACAACACAACCATACAAGTCATCCAAAGGACACTTTCAAAATCCTCCTCTTCTTTCTTTTTCTCTTATAAAAACTTTCTATCTCTTTTTACTCCCTCCCTTTCTTTTCAATTGTCATAATTATTTATAAATTTAAAACATCAACAGAGAATCAATTTTATTATTTTAATTTTATTCTTAGTATTAATTATTCTAGAATTAAAATGCATGTAAATAGATAACAATTAAAGAATTAATAAGAGATATATTAGTCAAATTATACTCCTAAAAATTATCCTAACAATTAAAATAAAACAGAAAAAGTAAGTTTTAAGTAGTTTCTAGCGTACTATTACGGATTAATAAATTAGTATAACAAATAGGATAATATGAGATTCTATTTATTTGTAATAGGCCAAATTTGGTATTGTTTCTATCCCAAAGTTGTTAATTAATGGAGAAAGTTCAATACGATCTTTATTTGTGGCCAAAGAAAATATATGATTAGAGAATCGGAAGTGAGGTAGTATTTAACACCCCGTTTGATCTTTTTTTGTAAAAAAAAATATTTTTTATGAGAAATAGTTTGTACGTGACTAATATATTTAAAAATTACTTTTCAATAGCAATTAATATTTGATCAAATTTTTTAAAAACATTTTTGAAGAAAAACATTACTACTCAAAAACACTTATTTTTCTTTTTCCGGCCAAATTACTCATATTTCTAAAATAAGACAGGCTATAAAATATAAATCAACATGCTCCCTCCAACTCAATTATTTGATGATATTTGAATAAATATAAAATCTAAGATTTTTAATATTTTAAAAACAAACTAAAATATGCCAGATAAATTAAAAAGAATACAGAAGCCGCGGAGGCGAATCTTAAACCCTAATTATATTAAAAGGTGGAATCTGGTTAGAGAATTAACGGCTCTGATTAATTTAAACTCAACATTATAAAATAACACCACTTTTCATTTCGTTGCAAGGAGTAACTGCAATCCACTTTCTTCATTGTCAGAAGAGATGTGTGGAATACTTGCAATTTTCGGTTGCATTGATAATTCTCAGGCCAAGCGTTCAAGAATCATCGAACTTTCAAGAAGGTTTATACTTTCTTCTTTCTTTGCTCTGCCTCATGGATGAAGAACATAAACACTCTATTGATGATGAGTTTTAGATTTGCTATTCGTGGATTTGTTGGCTCTCTTGGTCTTAGATTTGTTTTTATTAACTATACGCACAAATATTTCGAATGTTAATGCCTGGAAGGCAGACTTACCAGAGTATGTCACAATGTTAAATTGGTGGGAATGTTGCTTAAGACATGATATATGCTGCTCTAAGATGATAATATCTCAGCCTTTTCCCATAAAACATAGCTTTGAAGAACTTTCATCTCAATTAATTGATGGAAAAAAAAAATCTACTCTGCTTTGCAGCATATAATACCAAAATTATTCCTTTCAATTTTTGGTGTCGTTTCTCAAGAAATGAGAGAGATTTGGAAAACTAAACTACATACAATTAGCTCTTCCTCCATTTCTGAAAGTTTTCTTTTTCCCTTAAGAACTTATCCTTTTCCATCCAGAATGACTTCCTATACGGGATTTAAGTTTACTCTTGTATCTGAATTAACCATCTTATTAACAGCTATTGGAAAGTTCATACTTAAAAGAAGTAGAACTTGGAAGGGCATGGGTATAGACGTACTTCACCATTCTCTAGCTTATGTGTGTCATATAGTTTTTTAATCTCACAAGGGACATTGTTCCAATCACGAGGACAAATCAGGTAAAACATCTCATCTTTTTTTTTTGAAACTGGTAAAGATTGTATTCCTTAGCATTAAGGGTATGCCGACCACCTCCAAAAAAAGGACTTACAGACATCCTATAAGATCTATTTTTTGATTTGTATCTTTTATTCAAAGTTGTTTACACCAAAAAGTAAAGAATACAATACAATTCCATTTTACCTTGTGAATAGAACAGACCTATCTTCAAAGCATGATTCATTTCTTTCTCTCTATATTGTCCACCATATGCATGATGGTATTAACCTCCACCACCTCTTTTATCTTTTGCTTCCTGCCCTCCTAATCCGGCAGCTAAGGAGATCAACTGTGTGCTTTGGCATGATCCAGCTGGTGTTAGTTATGTTGAGGAAGAGTTCCCAAAGTTGTGCAGTAAACTTGCAATGTAGAAACAAATTCTTATTTGTTTCCTCGATTGTGTTGTGTAGGAAGCTTCTGGGGACTAATTGCATCCCTTTTCTCTGGAGTACTTCTTGAGTTAGGCATGCTCTTTTAACAACTAACCATGTGAAGCATTTCACTTTGATAGGAGTTAGACCTTTCCGGGTATAGTTCCAATGGTATTGTGTTCCTCCAGTCATATCTTGTAGCCCTCTTTTGTATGCATTATTGAATGCGAATCTCCCATCCTTCTATGTATCCATAAAGCTCGGTCTGGTTCTATTGTGACTATGCTGGCTCCACCTAGTTTCTCAAGTAAAGATGCCACCCTCTTTACTTCCAATGATTTAGCATTCTTCAAAATGAGAGGTCCCAATCCTGTTATGTCCAGCACTCATACACTCTTGCTTTAGGATTATTACTGATAGAGAATAGGTCTGTGAATGACTCACTCAGAGGTGTTTGGTCAATCCATCCTTCTTTCCAGAATTTGGTCTTGTTTTCATTGCCCACTTTAAATTTCAAATTTGTTTCCATCAATGTCTGTAGTGTCCTGAATGTTTTCCATACCCCCATCCCAAAGGGTTCAGAGATTGATTTTGTGCACCAAGGCCTTAGCTCACCAAACTTTGCCACTATTACTTCCTTCCAAAGGGCTCGTTCCTCATTAGTATATCTCCACAACCATTTCATCAAAAGACTCTTGTTCTGTAAGTTCAAATTTCTGATACCTAGTCCCCTCTATCTTTGCTGAATGCTAACATCACTGTTCCCCAGTTCACCAAACAATAACCCTTTCCTTCTTTGCTGCCGTGCCATAGAAAGTTTCTCCTTATCGTGTCTAGTTTTTTAACCACTTTTGATGGGATTGGGAATAAGGACATCACATAAGTAGGGAGGAAATCTAAAGCAGAGTTTATCAGGATCAATCTTCCCCCTAATGACTAATACCGAGCCTTTCATCTTGCTAACTTTCTCTCTGTTTTTTCTAGTATCCCATCCCATATCTCTAAGGCCTTATGTTTGTTCCCTAAAGGTATTCCCAGATAAGTTGTTGGTAATTTCTCCACTATACAGTCTAGTATATTTGCCAATTCCTGGATTTGAGGTACTTCTCTAACATGAAATAGGCTGCTTTTCCCCAATTTACCCTTGAACCTGCTACTGCTTCAATCAAAATCAATATTAATCTGATGTAGCTAATTTGTTCCGCTTCTGGTTCGCAGAAAATAATAGTGCCATCTGCATAGAGCAAGTGACATATTTCCTTTTCCTCCCCATTGCTATCTCCAATTTGGAAACCCTTGATCCACCTGTTATGTGTTGAAATTCTCATCATGCTATCAGAACCTTCCATTGCCAAAATAAAAAGAAAAGGAGATGGGGGGTCACCCTGGCTCAGTCCCCTTTCTGATGCAAAAAGCCCCATAGGTTCTCCATTCATAAGTACAAAGAACCTTACTGTTCTGATACAATATCCAATCCACTTCAACCATTTGTTGTGAAACCCCATTGGTCTAAGGGGTTTAGTAGGAAAGACCAGTTTACATGATCATAAGCTTTTTGTATGCATAGTTTACATATTATACCAGAAACTCCACCTTTTATCCTAGAGTCTATACATTCACTGTCTATTAGAGTAGTATCCATGATCTGTCTTCCATTTATAAAAGCCATTTGATGCTTGTTAACCAGTTTGTTGATCACCTTTTTCTTCCTTTCTGCTAGCAATTTTGCAATGATTTTGTAGACTCCTCCAATCAAACTAATAGGTCCGAAATCTTTCAGCTCAGAAGCTCCTACTTTCTTTGGGATCAGAGTTATGAATGTTGCTTTGAAACTTTTCTCAAAAACCTGATTGGAATGAAAGAATTGAATTGTATTCATTATGTATCCCTTCAGAAATTCTCAGAAAATCTGAAAAAACACCATTGGAAAGCCATCCGGTCTAGGTGGCTTCTCCATAGCACACATTTTGATACATTCCAAAACTTCTTCTTCATCAGAGGTTCTCTAATTACATAATTTTTTGTAGAAGTTCTGCATAGCTTCTTTGATCATATCAAGTTCTTTGATTGTGGTTCCATCAACCTCCAATTGTTCCATGGAGTTGAATCTCTTATGAGATGTGGCAATACTATGAAAAAATATTATATTCTTATCACCTTGCTCTAACCATTGTACCCTAGATCTCTATTTCCATGTTGTCTCTTCATTTTTGCTACTCCCTCCGTATCAAAATAAGTGGTGTTTTAACTTTTTGATTTTGTTTCAAAATAAGTGGTGTTTTACATAATCAAGAAGACATTAATGATGCTCTTCTAATTTTACTCTTATCTAAATGGAGATTATATTAAAGAGTTACATCCTTTTAAAGATATTTATTAGGGGTAAGTGGGTAAAAGTACATTTTTCTTTCTAGAAATGAGTAGCTTGCTTAAGGGGTATGCCCAAGCTAAAAGCACCACTTATTTTGAAACGGAGGGAGTACCTCTTTAAATTCCATTGCTAAGTTTGCCTTCTGGATCAATTCATCATATGTGAGAGCCCTTTGCTCCTGGGTTCTTTCCCAATTTGCTATCAGACTGAGTATGTCCTCCTTCCTCTGCTTCCAATTCCCCCTATTTTCCTTGCTCCATTCCTTCGATTTTTCTTTTAACTTCTTCACTTCTCAAACTATTAAATATCCTGCTCTACCATTGAAGGATTTCCGCCATTCCTTTACCTTGTCCTTAAAGCCCTCCACTTTCAGCCACCATGTCATGGTAAAACATCTCATCTTAGTGGCCCAAAGTTAATTCTAATCCAACAATCATGGTATATTTGCTTCAGATACTTCACTGGTTCACAAAATGCTGTGCTGACTTTGTTTAGTAAAGGTACTCCTTTCGAGCACTTTTGAATAAGGTACGATATGAGATGGGGAGACATGCCATCTACCTTCATGCTTTTAGAAGCTGTGAATTTTGAGGTCATTTCATGGGATCTGTATAAACTCTGGTTCTTCTTTTGAAATGAATGAGTAAATTTCTTATTATGTTGTTCTATCTTGATTTATCTTGTGATAATGTATGTTTCAGGAAAGGAAAAGTGAAAGTGGTATGAGGCTTGGCTAATGGTTGTCATATCCCGTGCATCCTATGTGTGATCTAAATATTATGCTTGTGGAAAATATCTGGGCTTAACTTAATTTACATTTTACACTTTTATTAACCTCATGTAGTGTTTTAATTTGATACAATTGGCAGATATATGTGAGAAATGGATTTCAAAGAATTCAGATATTTTCCTTTTTATTGGGCGGAGAGTGGGTGTTTCAGAGATTCATTTCTGTAAAATCAATTGGATGTTGTTGCATTTTGCTCCTTACCTACTTTGGAGGGCTTCACAGTATAAATGGTTTTTGTGATTTTAAGCAGTAAAGAACACCAATAACCTATTTTTCTGCAAGCCTTTGTAGCTGTAGACGTTTGAGAGAGATGTAGGAAGGGTGGAGGAAAGAAAGAGAGACAAAGATGGAGGGAGTGATGGAGGGGAGGAGAGGAAGGAGAGAAGAGAAGACAAGAAGTTGTTTATATTTGAAAGAAGAGAGACTTGAAAATTTATAGTAGTTATTCTATTCAAAAAAGAATTTATAGTAGTAAGCATGCATTATTATTATGTATGCATAAAAGATGTAATTACTTGGCTTACATGGTTTTCCTGATTTTTTCTTAATCATAGAATGTGCTCAAGACATAATTAAGTAAATCAAAATCTATTTCTTATAGCTTAAACTTTTATATGAGACAATCACACAATTCAACATGATAACATAACACATCCATTCAAACTTCAAATCTCATGCCATCCTTCGTTAAAAAAAAGGCGTAATATATAGATAGATCCCTAAACTTGTCCAGAAACTCCACTTGAGCACCCCATATAAAGCGGGTTTCATTTTTCCATCCCAACACAAGCCATGCTGTGTCAGTTGAGCACAAAGCACTGACAAGGCAAAATAAGTGTTCTTCACTTCCTTTAAGCGCATTAAACAATTCAAAATGAAATGTTTTACTTTTTCTTTAGCTTGGACAATTATATGTGTGGCTATAACTTAAATAAGAAAAAAGAAAAAAAATT
Source organism: Datura stramonium (assembly GCA_018107945.1). Lineage (NCBI taxonomy): Eukaryota > Viridiplantae > Streptophyta > Magnoliopsida > Solanales > Solanaceae > Datura > Datura stramonium. The sequence goes on from JACEIK010002316.1 coordinate 159,030, forward strand.
TAACTAAAATAAAATAGAATAAGAAGAGAGGAGAGAAGTTGTCTTCTCCATCCCTTTCCCCATCCCTCATTCTTTCTCATGTTCTTTCTCCTTAACCTATCATCATCCGTCCCTCCCAAATTTCTGAAAGCACTCCCCAATTCTTCTCTCTTTCATCTTCCTCTCCTAATAGATTCTTCAATTGCTTATTAAAATCCATGCTTTGCAGTAGCTTTTCAATTTCGTTGAATGGGTAGTAAACTTAGTGCTAGAAAATTCATGAACATTGATGTCGGAGGCTACATTCAAATTGAAAATTTTCTTTAGAGATGGAAGAGTAAGCTTTTTAGTCAATTTCCATTCTTCTTTAATAGAATCTTTTTCCATTTGGGGGATAGGGCCGTGGAGAAGTTTGGGTGGGTTTTACACATTTTTTTTTTGTAAAGTCTTTTTCTTACTTGTTTAAATTAAAATCCACACGTCTCTATTTTATTTGTTATTTTGGAGTGTGAATTGCACACTTTGTGTTTGGCTGCATATTAATTGTGTCCAAGTGGCACTGTAAAAGTCTTCTTGGAGTGTCCAGGTGGTAAGGGACTCAATTGGGGTGTTCAAGTGGTATTTCTGGACAAGTTCTGGGGTCTATCTAAAAAAATTCCACGCGCTTGGCTTGCGCTTTTGGAGGCGTGTTGACATACATAAATAAATATAAGTGTGTCATCTCTAACGACTTAAATTTTGTATGAAACAGTCACAAAACATGCTTTTATTGGATAAGAAATTATATCACAATCCAACAGCATGCATTTGCATCACCAATTTAATTTACGATGTTTGTATTAGAAAAGCACCTAAAAGGCGTCACTCGTGTATATAAACTTAAGGTAAGAATTAACTAGATGCCAATTTGATTTTGTGTACTTAAACTTAAGGTTTAGATGAACTACATATTAATTTAATGGTTCTGCTTGTTTTCTGTGTTTCATTTCTTTTGCATCATAGACATTGCATTTTCCAGCCTCTATGGTTAGCATTCTTGCATCCGGATCTTTTCCTGGCTAGATTTTCTCTTCTTGCCATGCATTTTCAAGTTGTGTTATAAATATTTTGCCTTCTTTTCATCTGACCCCATGTTATACCTGGTGATCTCCCAAAAGCCTTTAGTTTCTGTTTTCGGAGCCTGAACTTATCCCTTTTTCCCATTATTGCGTATGTAATGTTCTACTTCTTTGGCCATTTTTGTTTCAGCAGTAATGCATTGTTTGCTGTGCAATCTCTATTTTCTTCTGAACAACTATTTTCCTTGCTTCTGTTTTCATCATCATCAGTCCCTACTTCTGCATTTCATTCCTCATCTAAAAAGCATTGGACCCCTCTTTTTGTTCTACCCTCTTTAAATTAGTTGCTATCATCTTGTTTGATATGTCATGCATCCAGTTTATGCTGCATGTTTAGTTTCTTTTCCTGTGGACATCTTTTCCTTCCTGTAAACCGCAATTTCTTTTCCTGACGAAATTGGTTCTGGACAATTCTATTCCATCCAAGAAAAGAAGCGGAAATCTCCCAGCATTCAGTTTTTGGCCTTACTTGCTTGCTTTCTGATTCAGTGGCCACATGTTCGTTCCCTTTTAACAGTTGCTGACCATTATGTCCTCCCATCTCTGTATTTTGCCGCTTGTTGGGACATGTTTCGTGCACAGAGCTGTCGGTTTTTTTTGGTCAGGACATGCTTCGCGCCTGTGGTGCTAACACTGATCCACAATGTCTTTGGTATCACATTTTTCAACTCCGAATCTAATTTAATAAATTGCCTACCTTTGCCTCTTTTAATTGATCTTGTGTTGCTCTGAATCTAATTCTCTGGGCTTTTCCTTAAGAGTATGATAAGCATTAATTATTACTACTGTCTCATATTCTACATAGCAGCAGACAGGATTCTTAATTTCTTATTACACGAAGTCTTCCTAATTTGTCTTTTATGTGATGTTAATTGTAGGTTGCGCCATAGAGGACCTGATTGGAGTGGATTGCATAGCCATGAGGACTGTTATCTTGCTCATCAACGGCTGGCAATAGTGGACCCAACTTCTGGAGATCAGCCACTGTATAATGAGGACAAGACCATAGTTGTTGCGGTAGGAAAATATTTACTGAATAATTGCTTAAATACTTCACTATCATAGCAGTAAATGGACTGCGGATAAAGTTTGTGTCTTTGATCTTCTATAGTACAAGCTTTTCTTGTAGGGTAAAGTTTCCATACTTCACAGTGAATACAGGAACTTAGAAATAAAGGATCTGCGATTCAGAAACTTTTAGTTCTTCATTTTAGCAACATCTGTGCTAAAGTAACCAGGCAATTGACTAGGTGAACATAGAGAGTTTGCCGTTCTTAGTATTTACTCTCAGTTTATTGAAAGATCCTTGGGTCATGTGGCAGTACAACTTTTCGACGCAACATAAGTTAAATCCCATTCCCCTGAGCTTCACTTTCCTAACTTGTTTTATACTTTAAGATTATGCAATGCCCAAAATGAATTGCTTTTCCAGTTTGTGATCTTTAAAATGTTGATATGAAGGTCTAGGCAGTATTTTAATCAACTTATCAGCATTAATGTATTAGATACAGTGCGCAAACTTGTTTGTGTGCCTAACTTGATCTTTTTAAATGTTGATGGAATGATGGAAATATTAACTAGAAAAAATAATGGATACTGGAATATAGAAAATGGATGAAGAATTGAGACGAAAAACCTTTTCTTCTTTTCTTGCTGAAGTGGTTATTAAGAATATTATGAGAAAAAAAGGGTGATAAGCTTTAAGGGTAGTGTTGCACCATAACTATCACGCTTTCACTCAGTTATTAGTTTAGCTTATGAATTCATTCAAGAAGGCAGCTGCTTCTTATCTGCTGTTTGTTTTATGTCTTTCATCACCTCAAAATTTGTTATGGGTTTTAAATATTCCTAGATGAGGACTATGGCCGTTTCCTTTGTAAAGTTCAAGTAATTTGAGAAAAGTAATCAATTAGCTGAACAGAGGTAAACAAATTTCTTCCTGCTAGCAACATATCTATGTATACGAGGTGAAGCCACACAATCTAACATAGTACTAGACAAAAAATCGTTTTTGACATAGAGCGGATGGAATTCTTGGGTTTGTGCTGCACTCTCCCTTCATAGTACGATACCTTGTCATCTATATACTAAATCAGATCCACACAGAATTGAATAAATATCACCTCGCAGCCATATATACTCCATTCCATGTTATGTGGCACTATTTCCTTATTAGTTCATTCCAAAAGAATGACACCTTCTATATTTGGAAGCAGTTTATCTTGATCTTCCCATTTAACCCTTAATGACATGCTATTATAGTCACAAAAATCTCATGTTTAAGACCACAAGTTCAAAAAAGTCTTTCTTTCTTTTTTAAACACTGTGCCCATTCAAGCCGTGCCACAATAGTGAAACGTAATTAGTAGCATGCCACTTAAAATTGTGCTTTTGCAAACTCTGTTAAAGTGGGCGTTCTATTTTTTTTAAGTGTCCATTAAAGTGGGCGATTGAGTAATAAATTGTGTAAATTTTGTTTAAAAGAAAGCCATCAATTGTGTGAGCTTTTCACATTGTCAGGATTATGTCAACTCAGTTATTGAGCTTTTTGAAGGACATTCTACTTTTCTAAAGCTTTTGTTCTCTTCCTGAAAGCTGCTGCTTCTCCAAATTACCTCTCCTGTATTTTCCTTGTGCTTTTTATCAGCTGGGATGATTCTGGCTGTCCTTTTTCCAAATTGTGGTTGGATTACCTTTTAATGAAAAAACAAACAGCCATAGTATGCTTGAAGTATTAGCTGATTTAAGGATCAATTTCTCTAGGAGAAATATGTAGCATTAACAGCACTACCCAGTCTGATATGACGCTATTACTATTTAGAGAATCCAGTAGTTATTTCTTTTGACTACAAAATTCTGATTAGCTATTACTCAGCAATTGTGCTTTGTAGTGCATTTATGTAGTGTCAAAATAGGTATATTTAAGTGAAGGACAGAGGGCCATTATTTACTGATTTGGAACTATTCACCACTGTCTCAGAGGGTTGGGCTCATTCACTATTTACTGATTTGGAGAACTGTTCGCCACTGGCTCTCGGGAATTCTGGAGTTATAAAAAGGGTAATTTATATTTAAAGATTTATCAACGTCTGAAGCAACACACAAACTTAGATGGTTTGGTCTTTGTAGTTCAAATGGTATCACTTTGGTTAGGATAAAGGAATGATATGCATGATTGCATTTGCGGTTGAAATTCAAAAGATAAATGTGCAGGCAAAAAGCTTGCAGAAGATATAATTCTGTCATTTGCGTTAACTTTGTGATAAAGTGCTAATGGTGGTACAAGTATTTATATGATACTGATGCGTTGATTTTATTTTTGGTGTTCTCGATAAGTTTCCCTTGTCAAATAGCTAAAAACTAATATTCATACTATTCAGGAGCCTTCTTTGTCCCATAGCTTGATTTTGACAAATTTTTCTTCCATAAGATTGATATCTGCTCCTTTTGCTTTAGGTTAACGGGGAGATCTATAACCATAAGGAATTACGGCAAAAACTGAAGTCCCATCAATTTCGAACTGGCAGCGACTGTGAAGTTATAGCTCATCTTGTAAGTACTTTAAGAATATATTTAGATGAATATACATGACTTCGCAGTTTCTGCTGGTAGAATGATTTTAAAACACCAAGACCCAAAGTTCTCATTAATAGAGGAAAACATGAATTCTAGTAAGAAAATAAAGTTTCCTGTCATAATTTCTTTCTTATTGTATATTTACTGTGGAATATACCTTGGGCAGTATGAAGAACATGGAGAAAACTTCATTGACATGTTGGATGGGATGTTCTCTTTTGTTCTTCTTGACACCCGCGATAGAAGTTTCATCGCTGCTCGGGATGCCATTGGCATCACACCCCTTTATATGGGGTGGGGTCTTGATGGTATGTAGCTTTTTTGTATAATTATTTTTTGGCATATCACCCTTTCGATAAATCGTCTGTTGGTTATGTGATGTCCTTTTGTTGTTTCCTTGTGATTTTGCCTACTATAATTCTGATATATGCTGTCTCACTAACAAATGATGTATAATAGGACACTATCATATTTGTAGTTCTTGCCAAAGTGATCAACAATGTAACAAGAACATCTATATTTGTGTTTGACCAATCCGCGACGAGTCTATTACTCCAGCGAATAACACACACAGCATTTGAATTAACATTAACTTACGCCTGGCTATACAACGATGTGAGGTACGACTAAGGAACTCTGACCACCAGTTATAAGAGAAATGGTTATCAAGATATTGGTGTTTGTTTTGAAGTCCTATATGAAGGCAGAAGGCTTGCCGGCTTAATCACTTGATCGAAAATGTTAATACATAAACCTGGTTTAGGAACATTTTTAGTTTGGAGAAACAGAGAAGAGAAAAATTTGTGAAGTCATGTGTCAGTTCATTCAATAAAGGGGATCAACAGAATGACAGATGTGATATTCGATTTGGAACCTATAGGCTAAGAAGTTTTTTGCTTTGGGTGGAGGTTATGCGCTCAGGAGATTCCTTATTCCTTTGCCAACTGTCAAAAAGTTGGAAATAGATTATATTCTTTAGAGGGCATTGCTATAATGAAAAAGGGCTACCTACTTCTTGATTGTTGGCAAATCAGGACGGGTTGTCGAAAACTGAGGAGGGAGAAAAGGATTAGAGTGCTGAGTATAGTAGGCTTTCTTGTCCATCCATTTTGGCTGGACTTGTTTCTTGAATTGTGATATTTGTTGAGTATTCTTGAAATTGATCTCGGGTAAGGGTATATTCGAGGGATAAGATCATTGTGAAGGACCAAAGGAAGGTGACGAGCTAAGTTTTTCTAGAAGATGAATAGTTCTGTTATGGCTTTCGCCGAAGATGGGAATGTTAGCCCCAAATTGCAGTCATCTCGTCTTCAGGCAAACAAAAGTAATGTTCGGATTATAGAAATTTATCGTTGTTTCAAATAAAGTAAGGTGAAGTTGTTTGCGGTCATTGCTTGAGAAGGAACCAGGGGCAGAATTAGAAGATATCTGCTAACAGATAACTTTTGCAGAATTTAACACTAAGGCTAATGCGAGCCTGGTTCAGATTTTAAACTGGTCGAAAACGGGTTAAAAATTATAGGGCCTCATTTGGTCCACAAAATGGTCGCTCAACAAAAACTTGGCAAAGAACGAAGGTGAAATTCAAACAATTGAACAAACTATATTTAGCTTAAGAAGGCAGTTAATAATTTGAATGGAAAAGGAAGAGTGAGCCCATGGATAGATCCTTAAACCCAAAAAGGATTAGATGTTCAATTGACCATGTCTTGTAATGCATGTAGCCAAATCAAGTTAGCTCTGATATTCAAGAAAGATCAGAAGTCAGAAGAAAAACTTCATCGGACCAAACAAAACAAGAAAATTCTAATAATAGAATGGAGATCATAGGAAGATGCAATGCTGCATGATGGGTGGATAAGACACTCTCTCCTAAAAGTCACCTTCCCCGATCTTTACAACCTTACTATGGATGCTGGGAAGTCAGTTTTCCAGTGCTGGAACTATGGCAAACTTGAACTTGAAATTCAGAATGCAATGTTTTTATTGGGAGATATATACCAAGATTGACCATATTGCTACACGACCTGGAGGTTGTGACTCTTACGGTTGAATATGTTGATTCTCTTATTTGGGAGGTGCAAAGACAATGGATTTTCTATGTAAAATCCTGTTACTCATGGTTGAACAAGGAAAACAACTTTCAAAACTGGCTCTGAAGGAAAATATGGAGAACCAGATCCCCCTACAAAGTAACTTGTTTATTGTGGGGTTTGACTCGTAATACTTGCCTTACTCAGAGCAATCTCTAAAGAAGGAGCATAGTTATGAGCAACATATAATATCACGTAATAAAAATGACAAGAAGGAATCCACCTCTTTCTACACTGCTGGATAGGTAAGCAACTTCTGGCATCTCTTTCTCAGTATGGTTAAACTGCAATGTGTCATGCCGAACTTTGTGAGAGATACTTCTATGTTGGAGCTTTAACTGAAGAAACAACGAACTGAAGAAAGTCTAGAATACAATCCCTGCCGGTGTATGTTGGTAATATGGAGAGAAAGAAGTTCTATGTGTTTCAAGTATAAAGCAACTGTTGAGAATACAATTATATAGGGATTCTATGATATCAAGTATGGAGTCATTATCATTTACAGGACTTCCTTCCTTTACACCAAAAAAGAAAAAGTTCAATTTTATTTCTCTGGATGGAGTTCCTTTTGTCCTCAGAACACCTGAAGTTCCTTTCCTTCCAGACTGTCCACCATATGCATGCTGGAATCTTTTTCCACCATTTGTTCTGCCTAAACCCACCAATTACTCCATCCCAACATCTCAAAAGATGAACTGATACCTTTGCCATAACCCGATTCATATTAACAATACTCAGGAACATGTGCCATAATTGAGAAGTAACAACACGGTGTAGAAACAAATGTGAATATCTTCAACCTCCCTTTCACATATATGGCATCTGGATCTCAGCTGGTAACCCCTCCTTAAATTTTCATGAGTCAGACAGACTTGTCTAGCCACTAGCCATACAAAACATAGCACCTTAAAAGGTGTATTATCTTCCGGATATGTTTCCAGGGCCATCCTCTGTCATTCTGGCAGAAGTTTGTAGACTGATTTAACTGTAAACATCCTGATACTTGATCCTTTCCATACCAAGGGATCTTCCCTATCTCCGAAGCCTTGCACCTGATGCAGTTGACTTAACAATTCAGCAACTCTTTCCACTTCTATATAATTTAGCGATCTCCTGAAACTCAAATTCCACTTTGATGCCTTACAAATGAGATGGTCGCACTCTTCAACATAGTCAATGTACAGGAGTTGAAATATAAGTGTTTGTATATGATGGTTTAATGGTGCAAATTTCTGGATGTACATGACATTCAGAGAATGAGATATTTTATTGCACTCTGTGGGAGGACCTATAGACCAGGATAATCCCCTTCTTTTGTTTTTGTGTAGGGATGTCTCACTTTTTTACAGTCCAATTACCTTGGTGTTTCTTGAACCTTGTGTATCGTAATAGTTCTACTTCATATGATGTTTTCATCTGTTATTTTCTTTCCTGGATTGCTTTGATTTGTGTATCTTTGTGCCGAGAGTCTATCGGAAACAGCCTCTCTGCCTCTGAGGTGGAGGTAAGGTCTACGTACACTCTACCCTCCGTAGACCCCACTTTGTGGGATTATACTGGGTATGCTGTTATTGTAATCACCTTGGTGTTTGGATTTATTCCATTTGTATATCTTTTGCTTGCTGATTAAAGAAATAATAGAAAGGAGGCTGGAAAATTCTTCTGCTGATGTGCAAAGGATTTTCAACCTTTTTAAAAGTCGAGAAGATAAGTGGAACTCGTGAAGAATATAATCAAAAGGGTTATCTAGTTGACACATGACAACCCCATTACATCAGTTTTTCAGCTCAAAAAGTTTTCCATTCTTGCTGATAACGGTAAGAGAACAATCTCCTACACAATCAAAGGAGGTTCTCTCAATAGAGTTAAAGGTATCAACAGAACCAAAACAGGAGATGTATATATGGGGCAGGTTTTGATGAAGGGAGACCTGTGTTTGGGAACACCAGGAACTCAAGTGCTTCTGCTTAGTTCCTAGGCATGTTATATAGTGGATATGGCATAAAGACGTTTAGGTGACAATAATAGACCAGGAGTAGAGTGACAACATAACAGGTTTGGGAAGGTGAGGACTTTTTTGGTTGCTGGCAGGAACTTGGGAAAAAAGGGAGAACGGGGTTGGAATAGAAGGTTTGGATATTATTTTTAGATTATGAGCAAATTTTGGGTTAGTGGAGTTGGACGCGAAAAAGATCTACCAATAGCACATCCTGGTTATGCAGTTAGAAACACTATCTAGAATGTTATGGGGACTACACGACCATGACAAGCACATAAGTGTGAGTGACAGCTCTAATTGGGATGTGCATTCATGGGCTATGCTGGGATGAAACTTTCTTGCCTAGCTCTGGCATCAGTTTATCTGAGAACCTTAGGAAGACAAAGAAACCCCGGACAGATTTGATAGTGATGATATTTTCCACTTACAAATGTCACTGATAAGGGGAATTATGAATTGCACAGAAATAACTGTCTTACACATGAATGCTTTTAACAGCACTTCACAATGTATATGACTAAATGGTACATCTATCTGGTATGAGACACTAGTATCAATCTTATATCTGTATATGTTTAACTAAATCCAAGTTTAACTATCTACCAGGACATATCAAAGCTTTTAGCTCTTTTAAATCATTCTTAACTTTACAAAGATCCTGCTATGCTTTTATTGAAGAAACGGAAGATCATGCTGTGCAGTTGTAATGAAGATGGTTTTATTTGTGGATAATTTCATATTGTGACAATTTTTTAGTTTTTGGGGTTAGTGTATGAGTTTATGTGCTCCTTTGGTGGTGAGAATGGTAATGAATGTCGGACGCACATGTCATTTCATTTTTCTAATAGATTTAGATCTTGATTCTCTTTACGGTATTACTGTGTTAGTCCTTCCAAGTGTCTTGTCGTTTGGTGGAGTGTATAAGAATAGTATTGCATAGGGTGTCTTAGTAATATTTATTAGTAACGCTAAGATTAGTTATGCTGGGATTAGTTGTGCTGAGATTATTTCTTATCCACTGTTTGGTTTGGTGTATTAAGGGTAGTTCTGTCTTTAACCATACTTATCCATGCATTAATAACCCTTGTATTTTTAATACTATGGTTTGCTATGTATTAATCATACATAGGCTGAAAATTCTACCAAACAGAGGATTAAATAATACCACAGCTAATACATATATTATTTTCTCTAATACATCTTACAAAACGACCCTTTAGTGTGCTTTAGCCCATGTATACATTGGACTACACTTTGTATTCAGATGGATTGCAAAAGCATAACTGATTCTGAGCCGCTTCTTAATGCCTTCAGTAGAAAAATAAAGTGTGTTTTTAGTTCTACATGTTTCACTTCAAAAGAAAAGGAGAAACACAAGGTAGAATGTAGCTCTTTGACTTGGAACCTTACACATTGAAGTGGACAGACATGTTTGTTTTATTCGAGTTGTTTTGAGTAGTCAGTCTAAACAACTCCTGATGTACATTTGTATTAGTGCCCATGTCCATAATTTCATCTTTCCACAATTTTGCTTCAGCTCTTTCTGCATATAGAGAAAACAACAAAAGATTTCGTTGGATCATGTAATATAGGCTGCATGAGTTCAAATTTTAAACAACTCTGTATATGCATATGCAAGTAATAACTTGAAATAAATGTTACTTTTATGCAGGGTCCGTATGGTTTTCCTCAGAGATGAAAGCCTTGAGTGATGATTGTGAACGATTTGTTAGCTTCCTTCCCGGTCATATTTATTCTAGCAAAAATGGTATGCCCATGAAGCTCATCTCTGAACCTATATTTCATTCATCTTGATAGCTGATCATGTTTCCTGTATGGTCAACGTACTTTTCCTGTTTATTTCATATTTTTGGACCTTGTTGAAAACAGTCTTAAAACCTATGATGCTCAGACTCTCTAGAAATGATGCCTCGTCCGTGTTGGATCCTCCTGAAATACACTACTTTTGGAGGATCCAGTATGCACTCGACAACATTTTTGAAGCATCCGAGCAACATAACTTAAAACCCTTAATGATGGTGTAGCTATTTATCTCTTGATCAACCAAAAGAGTAAGATCTACATGTTATTGTTGCATAAAATTGTTTCTGGATGATTTCTTTCCATCTGTCCTAGCGTTGGTATATAGAGTTACCTGGTACTTGTTTTGGTAGGAGGTAGCAGGTACCCTATGAAATTAGTCAAGATGCACGCAAGCTGATCTGCATACCACAATTATCAAAAAATAATAATAATTGCTTTTAAGATGATCAATGCAGCTTCAATCTTGAGAGATTCTTTTGGGATGGTGGGATGCTAGAGTGTACTTTTAGTAACATTAATTGACATAAATCCTTTTGTTTTGTACTTATGCACTAGCTAAGCAGATTATATTTTGCTTTCGAACCCCTCTATGGATTAAAAGAAAATTGGAAGTGCAATACAAAGTCACAAACAGTCTTTATTATGTGTTTCCAATATTTACCATAAAATAAGATTCTATTTGCCCCAGATAAAGGAAGGTCAGTTTAACGAAATCTCAATAAAAAGGAGCTATTGAGTTTTTAAACAAGAGAAGCCCATAGATAAATACCAAATAAAATAGTATTTCATCTGATTCAATTTCTATGACTTTTTTATTTAGGACGGTGTAGAAGTTTGAGATTATTCTGTTGATAATATTATGATATAGACTAAATCTTGATGTATCGCAACCATTACATTAATATTTTCTCTGCCAGTATTGATATAATACACTTGTCATATTGACATCTTAAGCTCTATGTCCAATCCACACTGTCATGTAGAATGAAAAGAAGTCATGTATAATGAAATGATGGAAGTATTATTCATATTAGCTTAAATCCTTGGTGTATGGGATGGGGGAACTCATCAATTCGATTTTTGGACTGACAAAAAATGAACCTCAGTCTTTGGTGTGAACGGAATATTTAAAATCGTCATTGTTATCAAAGTCATCCTTTCAAGCGTTTGCTTTCAAGAACTATTCATGCTATCTCTAAATAGATTATATGTGCAGGAGCACTTAGAAGATGGTACAACCCACCATGGTTTCCGGAAACCATTCCTTCTACTCCATATGATCACCTCGTCTTACGGAAGGCTTTTGAGAAGGTCAGTTTATTCTGGATGTCACTTGTTTCTAAGTTGCATAACAAATTGCAGTGCCACTAAGAATTTCTCCCCCAACATGTTCTTTTGACATAGTCTTATTTTTTAAATCTTGACCTTATTAAAAGAAAAAGGACATAGACTTGATTTTGAATGAATATCCAGATCTCCTCTAGCCCTTTAAACGTCATAAAAAATAAGCACCTTTCACTTTGTTCTATTTTGAACTTCATCACGGTCCTTGGGACTCTTTGAGGACACATATCCCCTTGACTGATTGGAGAGCTGATATCCTTGATGTAGAGCTCATTTTGATTGCCCTCTTGTCTGTAATACCCTATAAATCAAGCCTGTGGTTGTCAAAAGAAAATGATAAAATGTTAAAGCAATTTGTTGATAGATGTGGACTGTAGAATATACATGATATCTGCTTTCAATCATTATCATTTCTTTTTGACCTTCACATGCAAATTGTACAACTTTGTGTGGAATGTGTCAATAGCTTTTCCTGGATTTCCCTTTTTATGTAGACACTCTATACTATGTGTCTATTACTTCAGACTAGTGCATTAATTGCTATTTTTTTTAATCATAAGTTGTAACTTTCATTAGTAATCAGCAAAAAGAGAATGCTGGAGCAGTTGCAATTAAAAAAAGAACGCCATCACAAGCTACATAATGTGCTAACAAAATCAGTCGAGCTATCATTTACAGCTACTATGGCCATGTTGCACCAAAATCTAAGCTAAGATATAGAACTGTGATTGATTATCAGCAAGGCTTCTTCTGTGTTCCCAAAATATTTCTGGGTTCTTTCCAGCCAAATTCTATGGCCATGTTGCACCAAAATCTAAGCTAAGATATACAACTGTGATTGATTTTCAGTAAGGATTCTTATGTGTTCCCAAAATATTTCTTGGTTATTTCCAGCCAAATTCCACTAAAGACTGCAGGAACTGTTCCAGAGAGGGTATGAAGCATTGTGAATACCCTTTTCTGTGGAAACCTTGAAGGAACAGGAGAGTAATTCTGGGCATGCACCCCCTTAGGGCCAAGATACTGAAAAAAAAATCCCATTGCTGAGAAAAAACTTTACAATGCAGAAACCAGTGATTGAAGCCCGCATTAAATGCTAATTTTATTCTTTACATGTACTTTATACAGGCTGTAGTTAAGAGACTCATGACGGATGTTCCATTTGGTGTGCTTCTCTCAGGCGGACTGGATTCTTCACTTGTTGCTGCAGTGGCTAACCGTTATTTGGCTGATACAGAAGCTGGTCGACAATGGGGATCACAGTTGCATACGTTTTGCGTAGGCTTGAAGGTGATGATGCTTCCTTACGTGAACTTGCTCTATTTTGGAAATTGCTAGCTGTATTATCAAATGGAGATTCTGGACCATCATCGCTGTTCCTTTCACATGTTCTGTATGTGGGATTTGCAAAGTAATAGCAAAATGGAAATTCTTCATTTAAGACACCAAATGCCTTTTCTGGGAAATGTATCTTACCATTAGGATTTGTTGATCTCCTTTTGACGTTGTGGTTAATTCTGATATCACTTTAGTCTATCCTGTCTTTCCTTCTCTTGTTGTTTGAGTTTATTTCTCTTGTTGCAGTTATATCTCTCTTTTTTTTCATGTCTTGCTTACTTTTGGAGAAAGGAAATTTTACTCCAGTTACAAGGTTTGATACTATTAACTTGCTTATTTCTTTCATCATCAGTCCTGAAAAGGTGCTACTATCTTGTATATGCGGGATTTGGAATCCTCCAAGTGTATAACTTTAGAAGATGATCAGAACTGATCGCATTAATTCCTCTGATCTAAACCTACTTCTGTTCGAAATTTCTAATTGCTGCACTTAGATTACCTGTGCTAAACTCTTTCAGCACCACTCATGATGTCAAATTTGGCAGACTTTAGTGTACTTAAAACTGTTTAGTGTTCCTTATTTAGTAGGTCTGTTATTGTCCACAATCACACAAAAGATTTAGAGATCTTTTTGTAAGCTATTTGGTGTTATTGATGTAGTTCTGAGATCAGTGTTTTATCCATCTTTTTTATATTTGTAGTGTATTTTTTCTTTTCTCTTGTTTCATATTTTGCTTTTGACATTGTAATTTAGGTTGTCTTTTCTTTGACTTTAGGGTTCTCCTGACCTGAAAGCTGCCAGAGAGGTGGCAGACTACCTTGGAACTCGTCATCATGAGTTTCACTTTACAGTGCAGGTAGCTTTTCCTAAAGACGTACCAAGCTGATTTTCCTTCTCAGGAGTATAACCACTTAAGTCAAACTGACTATATACTTGTTTGCATTGCTACATCAGGAAGGAATTGATGCCTTAGATGAAGTCATATATCATGTTGAAACATATGATGTGACCACTATCAGAGCCAGTACACCAATGTTTCTCATGTCTCGGAAGATAAAGTCCTTGGGCGTGAAAATGGTTTTATCTGGTGAAGGTTCTGATGAAATTTTTGGTGGTTATTTATATTTCCACAAGGCACCCAACAAAGAGGAGTTTCATCAAGAAACTTGTAGAAAGGTGGATGACATTATCATTTTTCCAATCATTCAGGGTTTATTGGAAGTAACTGCATTTTTACTAGAATTTATCTTTGAACTATTTCTAGCTCTGATGGATGCTTTGATGTTTAATCCAGATTAAAGCACTTCATCTTTATGATTGCTTGAGGGCCAATAAATCTACTTCAGCTTGGGGTGTTGAAGCTCGTGTACCTTTCTTGGATAAAGAATTTATCAATGTTGCAATGAACATTGATCCGGAATGGAAAATGGTAAATGCTTCCCTTTCAATCCTCTAATCCCCACCCCCACCAAACCACTAAAACAAGATAAACAAAGACCAAGAAGAAAGAGAGATCCTTTTCTTCCTTCAAGGAACAAGGGGGTAAAATGACATCTTACATAAAAATGTCAAAGATTATTGCAAGTTATGTAGAAAAACAGTCTTCAACATCATGGGAGAACAGTTCAAATCTCAAGTAAAAAAATCTAAGGTAATTTCTTCTCATATGCTTAAGCCTTGGTTCAGAGTTACCTAGTCCATGAGCTAGTGAGAGACTGCAGGTACCTGGTGGATTAGTTGAGGTGCAGACAAGTTGACCGAAACCACCATCCTTCAAAGAGAAAAGTTCAATCTTGTTCCACTGAATTTATGATGTGTCGAATTTCCTGTGTTTATCTCTAAGTAGATGAGAGTGTATCTAGATCATGATTAAATTTATTTGGCTCTTTTGAGGTTCCTGAAGCTATTTCTAAACTCAATCTTGTTGTGACCTATGTTGGGTCGAGAGAATTTCTGCCAGAAAAAATGGAAAGTACAATCAAGTATTTTACCTCCATATTACAAGTCCAGTGTTACTTGAACGGGTCTGATGTATGGAAACAATATAGCTTCATACCCATAACCTCATTACAGTGTTGCTGACCTCATCTGTACATATAGTACGATCCTACTATTTAATGTATCTCTGTTCAGTGACTATGATATGCTGAAAAACCTTTCTTGAAACATTACAGATCAGACCTGATCTCGGAAGAATAGAGAAGTGGGTTCTACGCAATGCTTTTGATGATGATCAGAATCCTTATCTGCCAAAGGTTTGTTGGTTTTCTTCTATCTAGTCCAAAAATCAGAATTGTTTATTCATTTGCATAAACAGGCAAGCAGACCCCAATGCATTGTGTACACTTATGCACAGATGTGCAAGATGTCTATTATGTGTAAGACCTGTATATATATGAGTTCAATCTATATATGATGATGAAAAGACATTATTATCAAGTTGTTGAGCATAGTCTGTTTTCTTTTTTAGCATATTTTGTATAGGCAGAAGGAACAGTTCAGTGATGGAGTCGGCTACAGTTGGATTGATGGCTTGAAGGATCACGCAAACAGTCTGGTGAGCTTTTTTTGTTCTTTCTTCTTCCCTCCTTTTCCATTCCTTTTTCCTTCCTTTTGTGGTATTGCTGAACACATCTTGTACATTTGGTCCAGGTTTCTGGTTCTATGTTAGCAAACGCAAGTTTTGTTTATCCGCATAACACACCCACAACCAAGGAAGCATACTACTATAGAAGTATTTTCGAGCGACATTTCCCCAAGGTGGGTGTTTCGTATCTTCTTTTCATTGTTATTCATGTCCAATTTATGAGGCCTTAGTCCCAAATAATTTTGGCGCAGAATGCTGCAAGGGAGACAGTTCCAGGAGGTCCAAGTGTGGCATGCAGCACTGCAAAAGCAGTAGAATGGGATGCATCTTGGTCCAAGAATCTAGATCCATCAGGTCGAGCTGCTCTTGGTGTTCATGAAGCTGCTTATGAGGTTAAAGAAACTTGAAGTTGATAAAGCTGCAGTAGCTGTTTGATTGTATATCTTCATTCAAAACGTGGCTTGTTCCAACTGTCAATTTATTTTTGACTTGTTTCCCGAGTTTGAATTCTTTGCTGTTTTGTGTTTCTTTCTGGTTGTATCTGTTTCACAGTTACCAGAGTTGATTTTACTTTACATGACTTATGACAATGTCTTTATGCATCCAATGATCCAAGGTCGTAAATCACTATAGCCCATCCCATGCTCAAATAAAGAAAGGGTATCTGGTACTTAGCAACCAAACGTAAATAGGCTAATTCCCTGTTTGGTTAAGTTTTTAGGAGGTCAAAAATGTTTATTTAAACTAATTGTGGTGTGTGATTAAGTTTTTGGGAGGACTTAAATGTTTTTGGAGAGTAGTAGAAATAGTTTTTCAGAAACTAAAAAAAAGTAGTTTTTCATCAAAAATACTTTTGAGAAAAATATATTTAGAAGCACTTTTAAAAAGTTTGACAAAATATTAATTATTGCTTTAAAATGGTTTTTAAATTTATTGCTTTAAAATTTAATATCAAACACTAATTACGCTTAAAATGCTTTATTGGTCAAATACGTAATAGCTTTTCATCAAAGACATTTTTCAAAATTTTTCACTTTTCTTAAAATAATACTTTTTAAAAGTTTGATCAAACAATCCAGTGATGAAGATGATAAATCCTCATAATGCAACCTCAATAGAGCAGAATGGATGCTAAAGAATGAAGTCTGTTTGGAAACGCCGTGGATAATCAAGTAATTGCACTGGTCAGTCTGCTTGGTCATAGTAAATCTAATATAATTTGAGGAACTTTATCCTATAACTGCATTTAGTAGGAAAAAATGAATCATATTTCATTGAAGTGTGGGTGGGTGGGGGGCGAGAGGGATATAAAAAAAAGAGAGAAAAAGAAAATCACCATTACCATGCCCCCCCACCCCACCCCACCCCACCCCAAAAAACTAAATTTGAAAATATAATTGCTACTCCTCAATTACATTCACTTTCATACTAATTAAGTAATTGATTGACAAATAGTCATTTAATGGATAATTAATTTTTAACACTTAAATTACCATTCATTATGATAATAAATTTACAAAATATAACAATACTTTACTAACTATAGCGAATGTAAATTATTAGGATTCAATATTCTCCATTTTAGGTTATAATATTTCTCACTTTCTCATCAAACACATTCAAACCGAATTTTTTTTTATTAACAACCATCAAAAAGCTTTAAAGCTTTGAATTCAAAATTTGGGTTTCTCGAAATTATATTTGGTTTGGATGTTATTGCAAACTATTGAAAATATCATTTGAAATTTATAAGTCATTTTTGAGGGAGTTTGGTGAAGCTTTGAGTTAGTTTTTATTAGAATTTCATATTGCAATTCAAATAGAGAGAAGAACAATATTTTTTTTTTTGGGATCCCAATATATAAATAAGTTCAGTTCATGTATTTACTGTTACAGGTATATGTTAATTGTATGTCTAATGTATCATTGAACATAAGATGGCATACACGCAACATTCAAAATACATATAACCACATAAATATATTCAAGTTGTACGTAAGTCGTATGTTTTGACCCAATTCTAATATAACAAAAAATTGCATACAAATTACATAATAGTATGTTTTGACCGGGTTTATATATTTTTTGTTAAAATAAACTCACTGCTTTTTGAAATACAGATTCTATTGCTAAACCGGAGAAAATATTTGTATAATTTTGCATTGATACGAGTCAACTGCAGGTGAACGAAGTTAAGAATTCTGTTAAACTGATTCTGTTAGAAATTCTGTTAAGAATCAGTCACGTGCCTATGCATGTGATCCTAGTAGTTAAAGATAGTTATAGTTGGTTGTAACAGTCTTTCTCGCCATGTTTCATTTTCCTATTTTCATTCCCTTTAAAAGGAGTTGTATTGGCCTAATTGTAATTGTGAAATGTATTCTAAGTCAATAAAATTCCTCTCTTTTCTCTCTAATCATTGAGTAATTCTATTACTTGAGTGCATCTGTTCAAGAGCAGTTCAGTCTCCTGCTCTTTAGGAACACTCGATCCTTCATAATTTTCCCTTATTCGATTGAATCGTATCATTGGTATCAAAGCTAACTTTCTCGGAGTTGTGGCTACGTGAGATCACAATACCAGGATGCAAGAGTTGCGTAAGGAGGTGGATCATCTCAAAGGTTCCATGGAAATTATGGTCAATTCAGTTTCAGATCTATGACAAGTTGTTGATGCGAAGGTTGCTCAAGCTATGGATAAAATTAAAAAAAATATTGATGAGAAATTTACATATCACTGGAGAAGGACAATCATCGAGGGAACCAGTAAGAGAAACTCCGTTAGTAGTGGAAAATGAAAGTAAAAGTTACCAGCTATCCACGCGTATGTATCAGATGGAACTTCCAAAGTTTGACGGAAGTGGATTGAAGATTGGTTATACCAGTGCGAACAGTTTTTTGATGTTGATGGGACTCCAGAATCATCTAAGGTGAAATTGGCATCGTGTCGTATGGAGGGCAGGGCTTTACAATGGCATCAAGCCTACATGAAGCACAGACTGTCAAGAGAATGGCCCAGATGGAGTGAATATAGTCGGAGTCTATATGCCAGATTTGGATCTGAACTATTTGATGATCCCATGGGAGACCTCAAATACCTACGACAGGTAACTTCTGTTCAAGAGTATGTTGATATTTTTTATGAATTACTTACTAGGGTGGAGCTTTCTGAGGAATATGTAGTGAGTTGTTTTGTGAGGGGGTTAAAACCTGAGATTGGATTAACAGTCAAGATGTTAGGGCCTAGAACTTTGGCTAAGGCCATAAGTCTAGCATGAATTCAGGAACAAACCATAGTGGTACAGAAGCAAGTTTTTTCCCAGACTCCTGTCTTGTTTGCCCCTCGAAATATTCCTAAATTTTCACCCAACTTTCAGTCCTATTCTAAGCTTGTCGTTCCCTCAAAATCAATTGTGCCTATTACTTTTAGGAATCCAAGCCTGCTTTTAGGAATCCAAGGCTGTTAACCCCTGTTGAGATGGAAGAAAGAAGGAGTAAGGGTCTATGTTTTAACTGCGATGAATAATATACCTTTGACCATGTCTGTAAAAAGAAGAGGCAGTTATTTTCATTAGAAGTGGAGGAGTGTGAGGATCTGATAGGGAAGGAAGATGATGTTATAATGGACCCAAGGGAATTATTAGCTATGATGGGCCAAGGGTTGAAAACAGATGCTGAGGGAGCTATTTTACCCCATGTATCAATGCATGCCATGATTGGAATTCATGATTTTAGGACCATAAGGGTGACAATCTCTATAAGGGGTAAGGCTGTTCAAGTCCTAGTAGATACTGGGAGTACTCATAATTTTTTGGATATCAACACTGCCAGAAGGTTGGGGTGTGTGATGACTGCTATCACTCCCTTCAATGTGTTTGTAGCTGATGGAAATAAAGTCCAGAGTCACTATGTTTGCAAGAAGATGGAATGGAAGATGAAAGGGGTCCATTTTGATTCAGACATGCTCATACTACCTATTGGAGGGTGCAATATCATTCTTGGGATACGATGGTTGATTACATTGGGAGATATTATGTGAAATTTTAGGAAACTCAAAATGGAATTTAGTATGAGAGGGTAGAAGGTATCTTTGAGAGGAATTCAACCTCCTGCAGTAAAGGTGATTTCTATTGGTCAGATGGACAGATTATTGGCCAAACCTGCTGAGCTTTGTATGATATCAGTGGGCATGTTCAAGAGTGAACAGGTAGAGGATAGCCAGTTGTATTCCATAGAAGGTGACTTACCAGGTGACACAAAGAACCAGGAGTTGGCTCAGGTGTTGGATAAGTATGCTGATCTATTTGAAACTCCAACTGGATTACCTCCTTCTAGGGGACATGACCACAGGATTGATTATCTTAAAAGATGGAACCTCTCCAATCAACATTAGAACTTACAGATATCCTACTGTACAGAAGGATGAAATTGAGAAAATGGTGGATGAGATGTTGAATAGTGGAGTGATTAGGAGTAGCACCAGTCCTTATTCATCACTTATTGTTATGGTGAAGAAAAAGAATGATAGTTGGAGAATGTGTGTTGACTACATGGAATTAAACAAGTTCACAATTAAGGACAAGTTTTCCATTCCTGTAATTGAAGAATTATTAGATGAATTGCAGGGTGCCAAATATTTCTCTAAATTGGACCTTAGGTCTGGATATCACCAGATTAGAATGACTGAAGATGACATCCCTAAAACTGCTTTCAGAACACATCATGGGCACTATGAATTTCTTGTTATGCCATTTGGCCCCACAAGTGTTCCCTCCACTTTCCAAAGCTTGATGAACCACATTTTCACCCTCACCTCAGAAGATTCATCCTTGTCTTCTTTGATGGTATACTTATCTACAGTTCTAGTTAGCTTGCTCATCTGTCACATTTGGAAGAAGCCTTTAGAATTCTGAGAGTCAATATGTTATTTGTCAAGAGGAATAAATGTGAATTTGGAGTTTCTAAAATTGGTTATTTAGGCCATGTGATTTCTGAAGGAGGAGTAGCAATGGATAGGCTTAAAGTTGAAGTTGTACTAGACTGGCCTCAACCTAAAAGTCTCAAAGAACTTGGGGATTTCTGGGATTAACAGGGTATTACAGGAGGTTTATCAAGGGTTATGGAGTCATTGCCAGACCTCTACATGATCTATTGAAGAAAGATGGTTTCCACTAGAATCCAGCTGCAACTGCAGCTTTTGAAAACCTGAAGATTGCCCTTACTACTGCACCTGTGTTAGCCCTTCTTGATTTCTCTAAAGAATTCACTGTAGAGACAGATACTTCAGGAGAAGGTATTGGTGCTGTCTTAGTTCAAGATGGTAATCCTATTTCTTTTTTTGGTAAAGGTTTGTCAGTTCAAAATAAGTCCCTATCTGTGTATGAAAGGGAACTTTTGGCACTAGTAGCTGTTGTTCAGAAATGGAAGACCTTATTTGTTGGGGAGACACTTTATCATTAAGACTGATCATCATAGCCTCAAGTACTTACTTGAGCAGCGGATTGGTACTCCTAGTCAGCAGAAATGGTTAGTCAAGTTGCTTGGTTATGACTATTCCATACAATACAAAAAGGGCATTGAGAATGTTGCTGGTGATGTTTTATCCAGGAAAGGGGAATTGGTCCAAGTATTTAGTATTTCTGGAGTACACTCTCCTTTGATAGAAGCAGTGAAAAGGTCTTGGTCACAGGACCCTCACCTACAGAAGTTGTTGTTCGAAGTGCAGTAAGCCAAATCTCCCAAATCTTATTACTAGTACATGGGTGGTATTCTGAGCAGGAAGAACAAAATTATGGTAGGTGCTGATATTCAATTGAGGAAGCAGTTGATTTCTCATTTTCATGCGAGTTCTACTGGGGGACATTCTGGTATTTTAGCTACCTTGCACAGGTTGAAACAAGAATTTTATTGGAAGAAGATGGAGGAGGATGTTTATGCTTTCATTCGAGAATGTTATATATGCCAAAGGTTTAAGGGAGATAATTCAGCATATCCAGGGCTCCTTCAACCCCTTCCTATTCCTGAGAAAGTTTGGCAAGATATTTCCATGGATTTTATAGAAGGATTACCCAAAGCTGCTGGGAAGGAGGTTATATATGTGGTAGTGGATAGGTTGAGTAAAGCAACTCACTTTGTGGCCCTTAAACATCCTTATTCTGCTTTGGATGTAGCTCAACTGTTTATGGATGGTGTTTTCAGGTTACATGGTCTGCCTAAGACTATAGTTTCAGATAGGGATCCTGTGTTCCTTAGTAAATTTTGGCAAGAGTTGTTCAAATTGCAGAAAGTCTCCTTACTGACATCCAGTGCTTACCATCCTCAGACTGATGAACAAACTAAGATGGTCAACAAATGTCTTGAATGTTACTTGAGATGCATGACTTTTGACAAGCCAAAGGATTTGCTTTATTGGTTGGGTCATGTTGAATGGTGGTATAATACTACCTATCACTCTTCCATTGATATGACTCATTTTGAAACTGTTTATGGTCAACCTCCACCCCCCTTCTTCCTTACCTTCCTTTTGATTCCCAGCTGGAGGTGATTGACAGAAGTTTGCAAGCTAGGGAAGCTACTCTTAGAAACTCAAATTTCATTTACAGAGGACCCAAAATAGAATGAAGGTGCAGGCTGATAAACATAAGACTAATAGGTCTTATTCAGTTGGTGATTAGGTGTATGTTAAATTGCAACCTTACAGGCAACATTCTCTGAAGGATCACTCTTTCCACAAACTTTCTGCCAAGTTCTTTGGTCCCTTCCAAATCATTGCTCGAGTGGAGACTGTTGCTTACACTTTAGCCCTGGCTGCTAGTACTAAGATCCACCCCACTTTTCATATCTCCCAGCTAAAGAGGAAGTTGGGTACCCACACTGCTACATCGCATTTGCCTGTAGTTCACTCTGACTCTGGTCACATTCTACTGGAACCTAAGGCTATATTGGATAGGAGACTTGCTCAGAGGAGGGGGCCAATTACTGAGCTTCTTATCAAATGGTTCAACTCTGGTCCTAAAGACTGCACTTGGGAGGAACTCCAAGATTTCACTAGTAGATTTCCTCAGTTTAGTCCTTGAGGACAAGGATTGTTTGAAGGAGGGAGTATTGATACGAGTCAATTGCAGGTGAAGAAAGTTAAGAATTCTATTAAACTAATTCTGTTAGAAATTCTGTTAAGAATCAGTCACGTGCCTATGCACGTGATCCTAGAAATAGTTAAAGGTAGTTATGGTTGGTTGTAACAATCTTTCCCGCCATGTTTCATTTTCCTATTTTCATTCCCTTTAAAAGGAGTTGTATTGGCCTAATTGTAATTGTGAAATGTATTCTAAGTCAACAAAATTCCTCTCTTTTCTCTCTAATCATTGAGTAATTCTATTACTTGAGTACATCTATTCAAGAGCAGTTCAGTCTCCTGCTCTTAGGAACACTCAATCCTTCACAATTTTCCCTTATTCGATTGAATCGCATCCTGCATATCCAGGTAAGAACTCCATTATTACACCCAAATCCAATTAGAAGATAACCTTCCAAACTGACCCATAGTCAACTGCAACTAGTTTGGGATGAAAATAGGGGGAAAAAACACTCTTAACTAGTTTGGGATGAAGATGTAGTTGGTTGACGGATTAATTCAAGTGAAAATGAATTTCTCAAAAATGACCAAGTAGTATCTATTGATGGGATCCTCTCATGACATGGAAACACACTGTAGATGCTAATGGGTTTTGTATCATGTTGGTTGTGTTCTGTTTGCCCAGCAATGAACCTTTTTTGTCATCTGTTGTGGATGCGTTTGTGCTTGGCATCAGAGATATGAAACATGAGCTGCATTATCAGATTCATATCATAATTAGTATCCATTGAGAAATTCAAAACTAAAATTATTGGATAGATGTGGAGAGTCACCTTAGTTCCAACGTAAAACGTAATAAACATGCCACCAAGGATAGGTAGTCCTGAAAAAAGGAAAATTTCATCATTCTAGCAGTTAAATGAATGTGCAGAGAAAAATTATAAACCATAGAGTACCTTCTTTCTGGAGAAATTGAGAGAGCAACCATTTGAGCCCCGATGATCCAATGACAAAACCAACAAGATTGGCAACCTTATACAAGGAAAAAAAAGCGGTGTTATTGAGAATGAATCTAACATCTTCAGCCTCAAGTGTTTCTAATTATAGTCAGTAACATGCAGTCCAATGGACTTGCAAAAGTGTTGCGTTCAGCTGCTTTATTCTCCCACAATGGAATGGTCAATCTGAAGTTTGAATTCTCTCATCCAAATTCCTAGAAGGTGACATGCATATTTGTTGCAAGGCATTCCATACTAGAGCTGAATGCACTTTATGCACAATAATCTTCAGCTATTCAATTGATTGTAGCAGCAAAGTCCAAAAAGTTGCTCTGTCCTCTTTCTTTTATTTAGTCTATTTTGAATTATCCATTGAAAAACTTTATCATTCTGAAGCACCAGTAGTGTTTCTTCTGTTTTTTTTTCTTTCTGTCATACATCAAGTTGACCTTTCTTTTGTATTTCAGAAACCTTAATCTACTATTAACTTAGTTAAATACATAATACATAAACTTAGTTTAACTTAGTTTACTATTAACCATGATAGGACAACTTTAGTATGATCATGCATAAAAATAAGCAATCCATTATTTTTTCGCTCCAGAAATATTAGCAGCATACCATGAGACAAGTGATGGTGATAGCCCCAGCAACAGCACTAAGTTCACGGTACAGAAACTTGCCAACAGAACTTTCCACCTAGTGAGTACAATTAGGTCAGTAACATGACACCAACAACAAAAGAAATTTACTTGTTGGGAAAAAATATTCAGTTTACTGTATAAAAGAAAAGGAGTTGAATTAACACTCAAATGGAAGTACCTTCAAAGTATTTGTTGTTGACTTTACAATCATTTCTGGGATAAAGAATATGCAGGTCAACCATGCCCAAGAAAGAAGTTTCCTGAAGCCAATGACCAACAAGTAGCCAAATAAAGATAAAGTTTGATAAAATAGTACAAGTGGAGGTTGATGAAATTCAGGAGCAGTACCACTCCAGATCATGCCATACAGCAACAAATGTGAAGATAACCCACACATTTAGCAGCTTCATCCGAGTACCCCCAAGAGGAATATACATATATCTAAATGTAGAGACGTCACACAAAATTTTGAGGTCAGTGCAAGATCACACAGATAAAGCTAGATGAGATTGAGAAAGCACCTAACAAGCCATTTGTTAAACGACGCATGCCAGTTTCTCCAAAAACTTTCCAAGTTGTAGCAATTATTTATACAGCTAGGCATATTCTCAGGGGCCTCAATACCATTGATCTACACAAATAAACACATATTAACATGCTAAGAAACCCAAACAAATAAATCATCATCCTCCAAAATGAAAGAGAAGCAAAAGGAGCATAAGCTACAGAAAGTAATAAAAGTAATGGAGAAAAAGCACAACTTCAACAAAATTACCAGTGACCAGAAGCGAAAGTAGCGCCAAAGCAGAAAAAACTTGAGCCACATGAAGTTCAGTACCTGTTTGTCATGAAGATTATTACATGAATCGTACATCCTATTGTCTGGAAACCATAGATCCAGAGGATCATCTTATATCGAGGAGAATGCAATAAATGGCAAAGAGTGGCATGATTTGGCACTTTAATGGCATAACATGAAAGATGTGTGAGATGGATGGTGTCTGAATTACAGAGACTCATTGAGCGGATAACACTTGTTCAAACAAAATGTTGAAGATACAGGATCTGCACTGTAAAAGTCAATGAAGCAACAGCGCAAAAATTGAAGTTCTACGTATCATTATTGAGAGGAAGTCTATTCTTTCAGAGAATTACCTTTCAATAGACTTTTTTACTCACTACCAGAGGGAACTGTAACTACTCCATGTGAACGATAAATAATTTTACCTAGGTTTTTTCATTTACTTTATTCTCTATGAATATAAACAGAATACACATTTACTTTTTGATGAAAACATAATAAGCACTTACTAAGGCAGTCGAAGACTTAAGTAGCTCAAAAATTCTAAATACAACACTTACTCCATACCCGATGATGAAGATGTCCAAAGGAGATAAGTATTTCCATGTGCCACTGCAAATTTACAGAAAAATCAGTAACCCAGAATAACATCATAGCTTAGTTTAAAGCAATCAGAGTGGTCTGAATTCCATAACCTCACCTAATGGCAAATGCATTATAGTAAAAGAAATGTGTCATTGATTCCATAAGCATCAGGCTAAAAATCCAACGAAGTCCATACCAGACCACTTGTTTCAATGAGTGCGTCTTTTGGGGAGTATCAAGCTGCAATGACAAGACATCAAGCAACAATGAGATTTGTGGACAGTGGTGCGCTTTAAAAAAAAGAAGGTTATAGTGCTGGAACAAAACAAGTGGCTGATTCAAAATTTTACTCAACATTGCACCAGGGCAATCAGGTATATTGGACAAACATCACACAGACAGTAAGAACAGATTCAGGATTTAGCAGACAAGGGCATGACTGTAATCACAATATGTCAACAGTTCTTATCCCATCTTCTGCTATATCTCACTGATGACAACTACCAATGACCCTTAACATAGAGGAGAATGAAAACGATGCAGTCAACAGCATTTTTGCACTTACTGTTAACACTGTAGCAGAGTATCTTCAGCACAAGTATAAGGACATAAGCAAGGAAAAGATATAACTACAGAATCACAATTACCTGTGACACAAATGCGTTGAAGCTAACAATTGGTCCAGCAATATATAGAGGTGCATAAATCAGGTAACACAAGTATATAGTGAAGGAGAACTTGCCATTCTCAAGACTTCTCTCCTGTCAAAGGGGGAGGGGGAATATAAGAAGATGGCTCCATAAGAAGTTTGTAGAGATGTTACCAAAAATTTGAATCCAGAATTTGAATCACGAGCTAACCTGCAATAGCTGGTAGCATGTTCTGCCTAAAGAACAATTATTACAGCGTTGGATGTGCTTCTGCAATTACCACCACTACTAAATATCACAAGAGATGGAAGAGATCTTTTTTGTTTGGCAATTACTTGCATGAAGTGGTAATCTTTCTATAGAGCAATTAAGAGAATGGACTAAACACCGAGAATCAATTACCAGATTTTCACTACTTCACTTGACATGAGTATTTATTAGGAATAAAGATTCTTAAATAAATAATGTCCAAGTATGCAGTACTAAAGGAAAGCATGATTCTTTAGCAACAAGGACCTAAAGTTATAGCATTTTCAGTAGATGCCTTAGAATCTTTGTTGTTGTCAAGAGATACCTGGAGTAAAGTTTCTCAGATCAGCAATTGCTGGTATTACTTGCCATAAGTTAGCACATATCAGTCTTTTAAGGATACATGCCAAGCATAGAGTAGGTTTGTGGTGTCTTTATTACTTATCAGAGGGTAAAATAGAGTTGGAGAAGGATTAGTATGATGGTTCCGTAAAGTACATTTCACCAAAGAAAATGACTTCCTTTCCTGTATCAAATAATCATATAGAGTGTCCAAACAAAGTACCAAAAAGAAGTCCTGATTCCCAAATGTATCTAGATAGATCAACTGAGATGTTCCGAGAACAAAATGCAACCAGCTAAACTGACAAGGTACTATAATACATTTTTGTACACATGAATTAGTCAGAGATTGACTCCCATCTAAATGATTAATGAGATCCAACTATATATTTTTACCATTTCGAGGTATGAAAGGCATTGTCAATGGTCTAAATCTCGCATCATGATGGTAAGAACAGCTTTTCATTTATGAGAATCAACAAATGTTGGCCATTGAAAGGATGCCTTTGATAAGAGAAGTGTCTCGGAATAAAACATGATTTGTTTCAAGCACTAGTGAGTTTAGCCAAAGCAGAGGAGATCTATAAGGTTGTTATCAAAAGAATGTCTCTAAAATAGTTCAGGTAGTAAACTTACCTCTTTGTCAAACCGATTCGAGTAATCTGCCCAATGGTAGTCATATCCGAAGCTAATCATTCGCAGGATAACTGAAAAAGATAGATATTGGTTAAAGAGCATCTGACATTCACTAGCTCTGTTCTCATGGTTGCAGTTGTAAACAACAGGTAAAGAGTCCTGGTGTTTAGCAGAAGACAAGAAACTTATACTTGTTTCCTCTAGAAAAACATATTTCAGTATGGACATATGGTCAACTTTGTCTTCAGAAGAGTGAGCATTCAAAGCACCTGGGTTTCTAAAATAAAGAACACATGAGGTCCACCCTTTGGTAATTAACCAGGCAAAAATCTTAAAATTCTGCTGAAGCAACAAAAATTTCCACTTTGGCAGGGCATGGGATGTTGAGCCACTAGCTCTAATGTGGGTCAGGGCCCTATGGAAGGAGAAGAATAGGAGAGGTTTATGATGGTGTAGATATTGATTTTGTTCAATGAAATATAGTTTCTAGTTTCTTTTTAGCGCACCCACAAGGTTCCACTTTGTATTGAAGATTGGGTGTATTTTGTAGAGAACCATATTTTGTTGTAGGTTTTCTATTTTTTGGTACATAGCATGTATGTGAGAATTCCTCTTATTAATAAAGTTACTCACTTTATCATTATATTTCTGCGACATAAAGTTCCAACCAAGAGAATTGTGTAGCACAGATACTTCTAAAATGTTGTTTATCCTTATAAAGGATGATGATGATCAATTATGTGTTCAACAGACCATAACTAAGTTGTACTTTTCTCATTATTTTACTGTCAAATTTTTTCTTAGCATGATATGCATTAGTGACCTAGTATTTCTTTTAGCATGATGATGGGCAGATACTTCTCTTAGCATGCTGATGGGCTCTAGTTAGTGACCTAAATTGATCAGAGCCCGATTATTAAGACAAGATCCTGACTTTTTGGCTATGTTGCACGGACTCTCCGAAAATGCAACCGCACCCGTGTCTAATCCTCAAAAAATGCATTACTTTTGGAGGATCCGTCACGCACCCATCGACTAGATCAATGCCCTGGGGGAAATTAATTCTTACTTCTATTAAAACAAGATAGGGTTCCCTTGCTGAATTTATTCACAAAAGCTTCTCCTTCCCTTGTACATTTCTTAGTGAATACCATACCAAGACACAGATTCCCAAAATTCCACAAAAAAGATCTCTTTTATAAAAATGGGCAAAATTTTTAGTCAACCCGTTGATAGTACTGAAAAAAGGAATGACACTGGGAAGATTGAAATAAGACTCAAGGACTCAGCCAAGTTGAATCCCCATTAAAAGACAGATTCTATACCAAAATTGAAGCAGATGTGCCACCTAAAAGTGCCACGGTAATTGTCCAAATATGCCCAATTTCGCCTACAATACAGACATAGAATCATGAAAACATTTGCTTGAATAATAAACTTTATTAGAATTAGAAAATTTCGTCACAATAGAATGCAACCAACAATTGAGGAAATGCAACTTACCCAAAAAGGGAAAATGGATACCCTTCATAAATACGGTTACATATGAGGAATGTAATATTAAAGATCCAAAGCAGAAAAACAAATTTTGTTTTCCCGCATATCTGCAGATACAGAAGCATGTATATAAGACCAGAATCACAAATTCTTTGGTTATGGAGGACCATTTAGACGCAATGTGGACAATGATGGAATACACGATATAGTAAATACATCTGCAAGAATGACTTTTTACCCATTAAAGAGGGAAAGAGACAGGAGCACAGAATAAACCTCTGCATACAGCTCTCCAAATAACATAAACATCTTCTTCATTGTGAAATCCTTAATTTAGATTTATATATTCAATATAAAAGTAGTGGCATAACCAACTTATATTTTTCCGTATCAAGATAAGCTATGATAATTGGCTACCCCTCGCAAAAAGCTGAACCCAATCCAACCAAACAAAGGTAGCCAATTTCCTGATTTTAGTTAAGTTTCCATAATTCTATCTCCCTCAACTAAAATGAGAATTCACCTTCCTAACAATGTTTAATTTCCCTGAAACCGAAGTTAGGTAAGCTATTGCATATTTTGAAGTCACATAAGGCCCGCTGATAAGCTTTTGAGCGCTAAGGTTTCCCCAAATTATTTTACAACGACAAAAGCAATTAACATTTTCTTTCATTTACCATTTAAATATTCATCTGAATAATTGGCCAAACCAACACTTATTCATGGCTGGAGCAAGTAATGATGTTACAAATTTATACTGTGTAGCTGCAATGCCAAGTTCTATACATTATTTAATATCAACATTTGACTTGATCTCCTTTGTACATACATAAATTATACTGTCCCTACAAATATCTCCATCAAATTTATCAGTATATTGTTAAGCTGATTCTATTTGGTATGTTGTTCTTGTTTGTTAAGCTGGTCCACTATATGGAGATGGTGCGATTTGATTTTTTTTTTTTTTTTTTCATATATTATTCATTTCTCTCAGTCTTACAAGGAGAAAAACACGTGATTTGAGAAAATTTTTGAAAAAAGAATGTAAGCTTTTAGAAGGTGAAGTTTGGAAATAGAACAATTCTTTCTGTCGTGTATCCTCGATTGATGCAACCTGACATAGTGAAGCTCTCAAGAAAAAATACTGACATGGCATAACATACCGGATCATTGAATGCAACAAAACTTCAGCGGTCACTTCAATAATTAAATCAAGTGACTGGAGCAGTTGACAATGAGAGAAAGGACACCAGGAAAGTAAGAAAGTATATAGAACCTTCATTAACCCTTAACTGCCTGGATAGTCCTCTTGTTGTGCCAATTGTCTGAACTAAGAAATTGACCAAACAAGATTCCTCTACCGCAGTCTAGCCCTCTTTATTTCTTTCTCTTCCCTCCAGTTTTTTCTTTTTTAACCCCTTTATTTATGAGGTGGCAAAGTAGTTGGAGGAATTGGGTTTTGGAAAAACTATCTAGCATATATACATATTTCTAGCAACAAAGGAAAACATCAGCAGTTAAATTCCAAATATCTTAGAGCAACTGTGTTTGAAACCAAACATGTCATTGATGATCTGTTCATTCTACAAGACTTGGATACAATAAAGCATGCCACTTATAATGCTATGACCATGTCCACAATTAGAATAGAAAAGGTAAGATTGCACGCAAGCTACTGTATGATGTTCGAAATTTCATGGCATATTCTTACAAAAGGACTGCAAAGGTACACAAAAATGAGAATGCAACTAAAAAGTTCTATTATACCAACCTTTACTAGGAGAAAATTAGCTGAAGCTATAGACAAGATGTATAAGATGCTGCAGCCAAAAGGAAGAGTGAGTAAGGAACCAGAGCTCCATAATTGAAAAGCATATCACTTTCAAGTTTTAATATAAAGAGGGAGTATACCAAGCTCCATGGAGATATGACAAATAAGCCAAAGAAACCATCAGCCAAATGACCGACATTCCCTTTGCTTTTAGACCATATTTTCTACATGAGGTTGCCACTAGAGTGAAGATTCCAAACACTAGTGTAAGAATAGTCAAATTGCCCCGAAAATTTCTCCACTGAGCATCAGATACATCCTAAAAACAAACAAATGTTAGCAGATTAACAGAGACAGATGCAAATACTATGGTACTGACTGTACATGGAATGTAAGATTTAAACTTAAATGTTAATGGAAGAAAATATCAAAGTAATTGTTAAAACAAAGTAGTCAGATCATATTAAATTTTGAGCCTTAAATAGTCTAATAAATTGAATTCATGAAAGTCGTCAGAATTGAATATAAATAAAATGGTGTCGTGCCAGAAAAGAAAAGGGTTTCGTATAAATTGGGATAGACGGATTATTGATTAATTTAAGCATACATTGAGGCGATGAAAGATCCAACCAGGTCGAAGTCCATAAACTTTGGTGTAATGATCTGCAAATATGTTACAAGTTAACAAACAACCCTTGGATTAGAAAGCCTAGTCCCCGCACAAACACATATAGACATCGGTAGAGAGAGAAGAATACCGCGGGAGATTTGAAGAGATCGATGAATAATAAAAACGTAAAATGCAACGGCATAGATAATGAGAAGAGTAAGCTCCGTCGAGCTTGTCATGACGGCTTCACACTCAACAATGCCGATGAACTTGTTTGTTGTTAAAGTAGAAAATTCACTCAGACATTTTGACAAACAGTTAACTGGCCAGAAAAACCATATCAACGGTGCAAATGGCGTTGAAAGTAGGAAGACACTCAACAATACGGCGTCGAGCTGAATTTCACGAGTATTTAAACAAAAAATTCTTTTCAGAAATCAAAATAAAAACAATTCGAGAAGAAGAAAAAAAAACTGTTTTATTTTTCT
>JACEIK010002317.1:41361-71031 GCA_018107945.1 Datura stramonium
CAGTCATACCCCCCAAGGCGGGGCGTGACAAGAATGATGAAATGGTGGAAATATGGGATGAGTATACATGTGTGTAGCATGTTCTTCCTAAGTCAACGTGAGTATTGAATGCGAATTGTTTATGCCTTCCTTGATTATCGTAGAAATTCTTGACCATGATAAAAGTGAGGGAATGTTGCTTAATTAACCCTAATGATGTGATTATGACATAGATGACCATGCTAAATTGAGTAAGAGTTGTGGGCTTGAGTAATTGAAGTAAACTATGTGCCATCACTATGTTTTAGATTAATTCGATTGGGTATGAATAGATTGTATCTCTATTGAAGAACTATGAAGCTTAGGCGGATTCTATATTGTTTTTCTTATTAAAATTGTTTTTATAAAATCCTAGAATCTAAAATGCCTTTGGCTAGAGAGTTCAAAGATGGAGTGATTATGACAAGTGGGTGAAATGGTTGTGACCTAATTACATGAAGTTATGCATCCTTGATAAATTATTAGTGAAGTTCTATAAATCACGTTTGATCTTATATTGCCTACTGAATGAGGTGAATACGGAATCAAGATGCCATGATAGAATAATGCTAGTACGAAATTATAGCATGCTAATAATGTGATGTTAAAGATAATGAGGAAGTTAGTTTTGTAATGATGTGAATCATGATGATTGAGCTTGTTATTAACATGTCAAGTTGTGAATCCATGCTTATTTGAGAGATAGCATTAATAGACGTTAGTGGAGAATGTATTACATAAATAATAGTGGAGAATGTCTTACCTAGACGATAGTGGAGAATGTCTTACATAGATGATAGTGGAGAATGTCTTACCTAGACGTTAGTGGAGTATGTCTTACCGAGATGTTAGTGGAGAATGTCTTCATGTAATCAGTCGGGACTCAGATCCCTAGTCAATTGAGCATTTTATTTCCCCCGCGTTATCTGGGATCTTCTTTTAGTCAGTGACTCTTTATATCAGAGCTTTCTTTCTCCCTATGATAGTCAGGGATTCTCTTTAGTTGAGAATGTTTCCCTTTGATAGTCCGGGATGCTCCCTTCGATCGTTAGGGACTCCCCCTTAGACATCAGGGACCCTCTTGATATCAGTCACGGCATCATACTTTGTATTATCCCTGATTATTACTTTTTGCACATCAGTGGTTGCTACAGTAATGCATTTCTATATAATGTGGTTATGTTAATTGAATTTGTGAACCTCGTGTAAGATTGCTGTACTTCACTTCTATTACTTTGGTATTAACATGTTTTATGTTACTTCCTCCTTGATAATATTATGAGTTAGTTCACTTACGCTTCCTGCATACTCAGTACATTTCATGTACTGACCGCACACCTCTTGTTCTATATCATTTTATGATATAGATTTAGGTCTCCAGGCTCCATCGGTGTGGTTAGATACGCTACCCCATTCTCCCAGCTGTCAGTGGTGACTCCTCATCCTCCGAGGACGTGAGTAGCATTCTTATTTTATTTTGTTTCAGTTTTCAGTCTTTTGGAGTTAGCTGGTGGCTTGTCCCAGCAACTCATCAGTTTTAGTAGAAGGCTTTCAGACTTGTTAAACAGGATCAACGTTGTATTTAAATGTTATTAAGTTGTTATTTTGATTTATATCAGTTTCTAGTCAGTTCTTCCGCTTGTTCATGATGTTTGTTGATTCGTATGTTAAGTGTATGCGATAATTATGCCATGGGTTGACTTGGAGCCTCTCGGGGTTCGTTGTCCTGTGTCTACGATCTGGGTGTACTCTTGGGTCGTGACACATATCATGTCTGTCTAATACATAGGACAAAAAGTGACTAATTACGAGTCTGGTACCTGAACAGGTCTCCTTCATAATTCATAATTGAACATAAGCACATGCATCATATAAATCTTTCAAATAACACTTTGTCGCGACCCGAACATTGGTCTGGAACGAGACACGGAACCTAGAACCATGAATGGCTTCAAGTCAACCCATAGAATGAAAATAGTGGCTTAACAACATACATTAAATGGAACTGATAAACTAAACATGAATAAGCGGAATTCTGCATACATAACGATCATAAATAGAGTCAACACTAATAAAGCGGAAATTCCATATATCATTTGAGAAGCCTCTAACATAACTGAAGAGCTGATGGGACGACATCCCCAACCAGCTCACTAAAAAGTTTGAAAACTGAACTAACATAACTCAACAGTCTTAGGGTCCTCAAAGGATGATGATTCACCAACAAAAGAATTAGACTAAGCTCTGGAGACTTGCTAATGGGGGGACTGAGTTTGAACGTCTGAACCTGTATCATGAAACGATACAACATAGAGTATGCGGTTAGTACTTGAAATCTATTGTGTATGAAAGGTAAGTAAAATAGGCTGAGTAAGTATAACTTATATCATGCATATAACATAAATCATAAGATCATGAGTAAGGACCACATGCTGATATATGAAAACATGTATAGTAATAACTGAATAGAATGACCCAAAGTTGAAAATAGAATCATATGGCTTGTCATAGATGAAATCATAAGTAAAAGCTTATAAACTAATCATTGGGTCAAACCTTCTAAAAACATAATATCCTATGTCATAAACATGTATAACTAAAATCATGAGGAACAATGGGAGACTCGTTATAATTGGCAACCACCATAAATGAGCGCATGATGATCCCACGTCTTATCCACGTAGAGGAGGGCCATTCTAAGCCTTGAAAGGGAGAAGGATAAGTAAAGTGTGATATCACGGTGTGCCCTTGGGCAGGGGGTAACGCTCTCTTGAGAGGCCCCAAAATATACCTACTTGGCGTGTAGTTTATGAGACCGGGGAACCTTGGAACCCCTAGCCTATTCGTTGCTAGACATTACTCCCAAAACATGTATAATGCTTATATAATCATATTCTAAAATATAAATTGAATCTATACATTTGATGAGTCTTGATTCCAAAGCATATATCTATCATTTGATCTTGTTAACCTTGGCTAGGTCATAAAATATACTTGTCTTGTGTGGGATTGCCCAAATCTAAAAATCATGCGTACTTGAAATAGACTTCATTAATCAAAATCATAGATTCATACATGGAAAATTTGTAAACAATCATACATACTAGATATCTCATCATACTTAAAATCATAAATCATGAACTTGACTTTTCATGAACTTGTATAATTGAGCATAATTTTGTAAAACATGAAAGCATAAATTTATAACCAAAATATTGATAAAATCTACCCATGAATCTTAAAACATACTTTGAATCATGAAGGGAATTGACCCNAATTTTGTAAAACATGAAAGCATAAATTTATAACCAAAATATTGATAAAATCTACCCATGAATCTTAAAACATACTTTGAATCATGAAGGGAATTGACCCATAAGTTAATCATAGAGAATTTTATAAAATTAGGATAAAACCTCGTAAGATCATGAACTTGATCTAGAACTTGAATTCATAGAATTGAGGAGAATTTTGAGCATGTGATTAAAAGGAACCCTTATTCATGGACTTATATACCTGGGTAAACTGAATTTACATTTGTCTTTGAAAGCCCAAGAGGTTTAAAGAAGAAATTGAAGAATTCTAGGCTTGATTTTCAATTGAGAAGTCTTAGTATTGCATGCATGGGAGGGGAATGGTTTAGAGTAGGTTTAACCCCCTTAATACATCTCATTCAAAGCTTAAAACGACATAGTTTAGAGTTTAGGAGCTTAGGAATTACAAAAATACCCTTACTGATTCGCCTGGAAAAGTGACACTGCTAGTCACCACGAGGGACACGAGGAGTCGTTAGGTCCTATGACGACTCGTTGTCTCCCCTCGTTGATGAGTTGGTAATTTACCAACTCATTAGGCTTTTAAGCATGAGCTTTAGCTTAGTTTTCAAGTCTTATAGTTGGATTTTATGCCCTTTTCCCTTTGGATGTTGCAGGTATCTGACTTGAAGAGAAGGAGCATGAAATTAAGCAAAAGGAGGTAATTTAGGTGAAAACCGACACTCCACTGGCGAAACGTCAGCCGACCGGAGGTATCCACTGGAATGAAGAAAAAATGCAACCAGCAGCTCATAGAACTGCATCCGGTGAACCGCCCGTGCAAAACACCAAACTGCCCTGGACACTAGCCTCAACCAATCGGCGATTCGTGGATAGACACCGGAGAACCGCCGATTCCATCACAAGTGAAAGACGCTTGAAAAGGGCAAAAACGTCTAGCCCTAAAAAAGAGGAGAATGTTATGACCTACTTTTGTACATATTCTAGAAAAGGTACTATGAACATATTGTTGATTATTCCCATTACTTTTGAGAGAGAGAGAACTCCATTGGAGAAGAGAAGAAATATTTGAATATTACTTTTTAATTTTTATCTTCTTCTGCAAGGAATAACCACCCTTGTAGAGATATTTTGAGCTTGATTGTGCTTACTCTTAATGATGATATTTTTGATTTTGTTGATAAATATACTCCTGTGTTTCTCAATTATGAGTAGCTAAATCTATAGCTAGAGGTGTGTGATGATGGTGTTTAATTTAATTGGGTATTGCTAGATTTATCTTGTTATAACTCAATTAATGTAAATCTATTGAATTCTCCTCAAATTATAGTATATTTCTCATAGTTACAAATATGGGCATTGTTTTCTTACTTAATTTTGGCTTGAAAAAGAATAATTAAGTAATGGGGGAGAACTTAATAGTGGATTAAGATTTGATTATGTGGGGTTGGGCTAGAAATAGCCAAAACCCATGTTCATAATCCCTTTAGAGGTTGATGGCTAGAAATAGCTCATCCCCTAACCCAAATCATATTGGAAAAAGTTGAATTTCACCTTGAGGTTCGAAAGGTCTTGAGGATAAGGCGCCCACATGGTTGAAAAACATTAGACGCCATCTTTTCCAAGGTTATTTACACATATCAATAATAACATGATTGTCTAGTAAATCCCGATATAATTGACGTCCCATCTACACCACACCTCTAGCCTTTTCTCATTATTATTTCTCAATTTTGGCTATCTTTCCCTCTTAATTAGCTGATCTTAGATTTTATAATATTATTGCATTCACTTCCCCAAAAATTTACTTTTACGTTTTCATTGCTTAGATGCAAATCAATTCAATTCATTAAACAGCTCTTGTGTAAATCATTCTCTATTTCTTGTGGGATTCGACCCCGACACCCGTTGGGTTATTTATTTTGATACAGTGATCACTACATTTTCTCTAAATGAGGAGTGTATTTGAGCGTTATCAAAAATGGTGCCATTGCCGGGGAATAGCGCTTGATATCCTTTAGTTGTTTGTTAATTTGAACTGATTAAGCATCTTATTTGGTTTGATGTTGTTCTTGCTGTTGGTCATCTTAGGTGTTTCCATATGAGCCAACATTCACAAGAGGGAGATAGTTCGGTGGAAGGAAACATGAAGCATGAAGAGGATAACCCCGTCATGCCTGAGGTCACAGGTACCATTTGCCTACCAGCTACGGTGGGGAGTGTGGTGTTTCACGTCACTAGTATAATCTTGCATCTGTTTCAGATGGAAGGGCTCATTGGGGGTAAATTGAGTGAGGATGCAAATCACCATTTGAGGGACTTTCTCAAGATTTGCCAACTTTTTAATATAACTAATATAAGCTAAGAGTATATTAGGTTGAGATTCTTCCCATTCTCCTTAACCGAAGAAAAAACTATGTGGTTAGAAAAGTTGCCTCTGGGATGCATTACCTCGTGGCAAGAGTTCACAAAAGCATTTTTGGATCGATTTTTCTCTCCTTCAAGGATGTTGTAGCTGAGGGATGACATTAAAAACTTTTATGCAAGAGCCGGGTTAGCCTTTACCTAAAGCATGGCTGAGGTTTAAGAAGAAGGTGTCTCTTTATCCTAACCATGATCTTCCCGATGAAGTGTTACTTTAAAGCTTTTATCGAGCCCTAGACTCCATCAATAAATCAGCCTCCAATAACTTGTCTAAAGGCTCAATCATAGACTAGATGCATGGTCTAGCTAAAGCCCTTTTAGATAGGATGACGAAGATGAACATGGTGTGGCATACAAGGGAGATGACTATATCTTCACATGATGCTGGTTCTAGTTTTCTAACAGTTGAAATGAGAAAGAAAGAGGAAGAGCAAGATGAAAATCTTGCAGAAATGATGACTCAGCTAGAGTTAATGACTATGCATGTGATGGGAGCTGGGCCTAAAGGTGTAAATGCTGTGGAATGCAAGGTCCAATGCATTCAGAGGGAGAGTCTTCACCTCAAAAGTAAGAGGAGGAGTACCAATATATGGCAAATCAAATGGGGGGGGGGGATTTATCAACCTAGGTACCAGGGGACTAATCAAGGCCCTTGGCGCCCAAGGGAAGAGAACCAAGGTTGGAGGAATCGTGATGGACAAGTGTGGCCTGATCGGAATGAGAGATGGGATATAGAGAGCAAAACCATGAGGAAGATCGCTATAATAGAAGCAAAAATCTGTATCTTCCCCATCCTAAATGTGAGAATTCGCAATCCCAACTAGGTGCGAGTGATGTAAGGAACTCAAAAATTGAAGAAATGTCGGCAAGAGTTCTCAAGAATGTTGAGTCAACGGATAGCAGGGTCAAAGAACTTAAAGGGAGGGGGTGTCTAACCTTGCCCAAACAATGAGTTCTCACTCAGCTTCTATCAAGCATTTAGAAGCCTAAATGAACCACTTATCTTCTCAAATGAACCCACAGATGAAGGGAACACTCCCTAGTGATATAATGCCAAATCCCATAAAGGATAATCAGTGCATGGATATTTTCACTAGGAGTGGCAAGATGTTGGGAGATATGGGTGTTAAGACCAAGAATGTTGTTCCCCCAATGACAAGTGATGTGAAAGAATCTAATGAGGTACCACAAGCACCACATGGCTGTGACGATATTGAGGATCAAGTTGAAGGAGATGTTGAGGAGACTCCCTCAAATGATGAGGAAGGAGATGCGAGCATGAAGGCCTCGAATGAGAAAGAGCAAGAACCAAGAGGTCCACCTCCTTATCCACAATGATTAACCAAAAATAAAAAGGATGATCAATTCAGCAAGTTTATAG
Source organism: Datura stramonium (assembly GCA_018107945.1). Classification (NCBI taxonomy): domain Eukaryota; kingdom Viridiplantae; phylum Streptophyta; class Magnoliopsida; order Solanales; family Solanaceae; genus Datura; species Datura stramonium. The sequence continues at coordinate 48,460 of JACEIK010002317.1, forward strand.
ATATGTTTAGCAAATTGTCTGTAAACATACTGCTGGTGGATGCTTTACTCCAAATGCTCGGATATGCAAAATTTATGAAAGAGCTACTGAGGAAGAAGAAGGTATTGGATGTGGGAACTGGAGAGACGACACATTATTGCAGCGCCATAATGATGAGCAACCTTGCCCCGAAATGGGAGGATACGGGAGCCTTCACAAGCCCTTGCACCATATGGTTGTATGCATTCAAGAAATCCCTTTGAGATTTGGGGGAGATATAAATTTTATGCCCCTCATAATCTTCAAGAAGTTGGGGCTGGACAACACAAAACCTACCTCGATGAGATTGTTAATGGCTAATTGCTCTATCAAGAAATTGGTGGGTATTTTAGAGGTTGTATTGGTAAGGATAGATAAGTTCATTCTACTTGACTTTGTGATTTTAGACTGTGAGATGGATGTGGAAGTTCCAATCATCTTAGGGAGACCATTGCTCGCCACAGACAGAGCCTTGGTAGATGTATAACTAGGTGAGCTAAACTTTCATGTGGGAGGTGAAGAGGTTACCTTCAAAGTATGCCAAACTGTTGAGCCTCTAGGCGAATGTAAGGTGATTGGAGTGTTGAATGATGAAAGTGAAAATGAAGGAGTTGATATAGAAGAGCACGAGTTGGAGGATGATCCTCTAGAAAATGGAATATGAATAACAAATGCTTCGTTCCACGACATTAACTAAGGCGCTCCGTGGGAGGCAACCCAAGTTTTTTATTTTGAGAATTTTGATGTTTTGTTGTTTTTGTTTTATAGGACTAAGTGGATATGAAGCAAGGAAGAAGAACACAAAACAGGGCAGGCAACGCACTAAACTGGCAAACCGCCGGTCTAGATAGGAGAACAACCGTTGTAGTAAGTGAGAGAGGCACAAACTTGGGAACATAAAGGGAGAACCGGCGATACACTGATGGAACGTCGACACTAGTCCGCGAACCGCGGGTAAACACCGGTTCCATGTAGAGTACCTGCGATATAGAGCTCAAATGTTGGGCCACCATCGGAACGCAGAGTCCAATTTGTGAACCGGCAGTCGGCCACTAGAGACTATAAGAACCCATATAAACCATTTTCTTTCCCTCATTCTCACTCATTCCTACTCTCTGCTAGCAATACAAGCTTTCCAATATTGTTAAGGAAGTTCAAGCTTTCAAATTTCTCATCTACTCTAAGTCTTGTGCTTTGCGACCCAAGTAAGGGAAAAACCATTGCAACATCAAGAGCAAAGGGCAAAGGGAAAGCCAAAGCTAACCCATCCCCTGCCAATACCAGAAAGGCTATAATCTTTTGTGTGGCTTACATGAAGGGGCATTATGTTATTTGTGAGGGCCGTTCCATCACTATGGAGAAACACTTTGATTTGGCGGGGCTGAGGGGTGACTTCCCCAACATCACTACTCAGTTCACTGATTGCCGGTGGCATGTCTTCGCCAACCCTCTTCGATTTTATACAGGAGCTTGGTACTTGAGTTCTAGGATAGGAAGGAGAACATGAAACACAGAGGCAAAGTTGAGGACTTTCCTACCTACCTTCAGTGTTGGTGAGAGGTGTTGAGGTCGACATCACACTAGTAGCCATAAACTCTCTATATTGGGAGGACGAAATTGACGAGGCCACGAAGTATTCAGTCTGCCTTGCCAATGATAACATCAAAAATATAATCCTCATAGGAAAGGTATACATGACCGAAGTATCAAAATAAGTAACCCGATGGGTGTCGGGGTCGAATCCCACAAGGACTAGTGAGTGATAATTACAAGTGTCGGTTGAGAAATTGAAGTTAGCTTGCACCACTTAGAATTAACATAAAAAAATAAGTTGGGGGAGATTTTAATTTGTAGTAGATTATAATTGCTAATTTTTTTGCCTCTAATAGTAAAAATCACCAAGGTTGTCGACAAGAATGTGAAAGACTAGAGGTATGGTGTAGATGATATACTAACTAGATAGAGACATGCTAGGTCATCTTATAAGTTCAATTAGTGCAAATAATATTGGGAAAATGGGTAATTACAACTTTTCAACTTAATAAATACCTCTTACTAGAGTTTTATCAAACCTCTAGTCACTATTAACTCAACCCGATCAGATTTGGATTAGTAGATGCACTAATTTCTAGCTATTAGCCACTAATTAGGAGTGAGAATGCAATTTTGGTTATTTCTAGTCCAATTTCACAATCTCTCATCCACACCCACTATTAAATTCTCCTCCAATACTTAATTATTCTTTTACAAGCAACAATCAAGTAATAACAAATAGACCCACATCATAATCAATGGATCTTCTATTATAGATTGATGAGAAGCTAATAGATTTACTCTATGTTAAACAATATAGAGATGTCTCTAGAAATACCCAATCAAATTAAGTATTCATCATCACACACCTCTAGTTAATGATTTAGCTCCTCATGATTAAGAAATTCAAAAGCACATTCAACAATAAACACATTGAATTTAATAACAAGATTAGTAAAATCAAGTTCACAATAATGTCTTTAACAATGGCTGTACCTTACTATTAAGAAGAAAAAGAGAATAGTACTTTGGAAATTCTACCAATCAAATTCTCCTTTTCACTACCAAAGAAATGTTCTAAAGCAAAGAAAGGAAAAAGATGATATGATATGCTCAGTACATAGTACATTCTCTAGAATTATATCCAAGAAAATAGGGCCTCTTCTCTCTCTTTTTTCGTGCAGGACAGTTTTTCCCCTAAGTAGTATTTTGGAATTGGCTGGATGACCGGCGGTTCGCCGGTTGCAATTCGTGGACTGCTGACTATATTCCTTACTACTTCACTGCCTTCCAACAGTCAAAGGAGGTTCCATCGGCGTTTTGCTGATCTCCATCCATGCACCGCCGATCTTTTTCCCTTCAATCCAACAAGTCAGGTGCCATTCGGTGGCCGAACCGGTAAGTCGGCATTGGCAACCAGCGTTTCACCCGTGGCTTGTTTCACAAAAGCAGTGGGAATCGGCTCTTGACCGGCGTTTCGCCGGTCGTCTTCGGCGGAACACCAAATTTCAACTCAATTCCTTCTTTTTGCTCCATTTCATTCTCTTTTCTTCACCTTAGGCATCTGCACACAACAAAAGTAGAAAGGGCATAAAATCCACATAAACAACTCAAAAACTAAGCAAAACTAAGGCTCAAGAGCCCAATGAGATGGTGAATTTACCAACTCATCAAACCCCCAAACTTGAACCGTTGATTGTCCTCAAGTAATGAAATTCCAATTTCACGACCTGAACAGAGGCCCGGATGGCAACACGGGACAAGGAGCGTCGAGAGACCCCAAGTCGACCCATGATATAAGCATACATATAACTCAATCAATGAAACTGAATAATCAACAATATAATCATAGAGGAAGCGTAAACTTAAACATAATATCAAAATACGCAATCCGTAGTTGATTACATACATATGTTTGAAAAGCCTCTAAACACTACGAGTTGATGGAACAAGACCCTAACTAACTCAACAAGCTAAAAGCAAAAATACATAAGGAAATATGAGTAGTCTAGTCCTCGGGAGATGAGGACTCACCAATAACGTAAAGGCTAACTCTGATAAGATGACTAGGAATGGGGATGAACTTGAGAGCTGGATCCTATATCATGAAACGATACAACATAGAGTATGCGGTCAGTACGTGGAATGTACCAAGTATGCAGGGTAAGTAAAACTGCTTAAGTAAGTAAAATCATTTAAGGAAAATGCATAATGTAAAACATAAACATTAAGAATCAGAGAGTAGGGCTTGCATCCATTCTTTCTTAAATCATGATTTCATCATAACATAACATATCATCATAACATATCATAACGTAATCGATTGACTCAAAGCTGAAATATGATATTTATAAGTAAAGTTGAAAATTGAGTCATACCTACATTAGAACATGCTTACATATGTAAATCTCATGAGTAATGAACATGAATAACTGAAATAATGAGGAACAATGGGGGACTCTTCTTTTAACCGACATACCACGATAGAGCTTACGTGATCCCAACTATCACACTCAAGTGGGTAGAGCCATCCAAAGCCTTTCCATGGCTAGGGACGATACCATGATATCGATATCAAGCTCATAGGCCAATAGGGCCGGGGATAGCTCACAAGGGAAGTCTCGAAGTAACATATAAGTATAAACCTATGTTGGCGCATAGTTCTGAGGCAAGGGTGATCGACCCTTTGCCTGCTTGATGCTGGACACTACTCCCAAAAACATGCATATGCTCTACATCTTTTTTCAAGGAAGCTCAACATCGTCTATTGACGAAGCTTATAAATCAAATACATCTCAAAGAGGAAATAATTCATAAAAGAAGCTTTAGCTCAAAATATATTACAAGATGAAAGAATGTTGGGACTCTTCTCTCTAGAACCATGTGGTAAGGTTAATTCGGGAAATCATCAATTGTACTTAAACATGTGGACATTTCCCAAAGCTATATCATACTTGAAATACTCAATTCATATCAAAAACATGATTATAATCATGGGTAGCTTTAAAACATGCTTTTCATCATAATATCTCATCATCATCATCTTACATTCATCATAAATCTCATATTTTATGAACTTCTCATCAATGGGCTTTTTAATTCATAAATCTAGAAATATAATTTTTAATTGAAAACATTATAAAACTTGCCCCCGCTTCATAGTTCGATGGTATAAACATAATTAAATCATACCCATGTAAAGAATTAGGAACTTCATGCATTGGGTTAAAAACCCCATAGATTAGACATAGAACATTCATGATTTAGAGGGGGATTGGGCATGGGTGTGAGAGAAATCACCCATTCACAACCCTATATGCCTGTTGGTAGTTGATTCTTACACCTCTTTGAATGCCCAATAGGAAATTGAAGAGAAATTGATGAATGCTAGGCTTGATCACCCTCTCTAGTCTTCTACCTTGCATGCATAAACGAATAAGGCCTAAAATAAACTTAACCCCTTTAAAAGTCACTATTCATAACTCAAAACGACGTAGTTTAGGCATTAGGATCTTAGGATTTATGGAAAAGCCCTTACTAAATTAGCAGAAAATAACTGCCAGATGGTCACAATGGGGGACCTAACAACTCGTTACCTCGGGCCACGACTCATGGAATTGTCCGTGAAGTACACTGCTCAACAGGTCTCCTGGGCTCATAATGGAAGACATAACGACTCATTGCCTAGTGACCATGACTCGTGGTCTCCATCCGTGAAGTGTACTACCTTAACTTCAACAAAAACAATCCCTTCTTGGCCACGACCCTCCCCACGAATTGTGGAGACTGTCCAAGACTTGTGGGGTCCTTCCATCGAGTACACTGCCCTTCTTTCTTATCTTTTCCTACTCACCCACCAGGACTTACCTAACGACTCGTGGGGCCTGACCACGAGTCGTGGTCATGCTCGTGGGCATCTCATTTCTCAAGTTTCAAATTCATCCCGCGGGCCTCCCCAAGAGTCACATCACGACTCATGCGCTCCTCTCATGGGTCTGCTCAGGACTCCTTATGTACCTGGTGCTAGATTTTTAGATTTTTCTCTGTTACAACTCCCGGGTTTGATCTTTACACTTCCGGTGTATAATAATATCTCCCCCTTTGGAACATTCATCGTCAAATGTTGGAAACATATAGAGAAGCAGAGAAATGCAATTATCATATTCAAATACTAATCATTTAAATCGAAAACTAATGGTATGACTACCCCCGATTCAAACTACATAGTTGAACTGAATTCAAGAATCACACATACATCCATATATATAACCCCGATCAAACTACAGAGTTGAACTGAATTCACGAATCATACATACATTCATATACATAAAAGAAACTTGGATACATGAACTGAACATTAAACTAAATAGGGTTTGAGAGAAAAACTAATACCTCAAGTTGAAACTAAGCCGGTAGAGAATAAATGTGGGTATCTAGCCATCATATACGCTTCGGCTTCCCACATAGCTCCCTTAACATGCTGATTCCTCCATAACACTTTAACTAAATCTACTTCCGTGTTCCTTAGACTTCAAACCTGATGATCTAGTATTTCTACCGGAACCTCCTCATAACTGAGGTTGTCTTTTACACCGACACTGTTCATCGGGACAACTAGAGCTGGATCACCCAAACACTTCTTAAAGAGTGATACATGGAATACAGGATGCATAGAAGATAATTTTGAGGGCAACTCCAATTCATAAGCCACCTTGACAACACGTCTCACGATCTGGTACGGGCCGGCATAGCGGGGACTAAGTTTCCCCTTCTTTCCGAACCTCATCACTCCCTTCATGGGAAACACCTTCAGAAATTCCTAATCATCGACCTCAAATTCTAATTCTCTTCTCCTCACGTCGACATAGGACTTTTGGAAACTATGGGCAGTTTTCAACCTGTCCCTTATCAAATGAACCTTCTCCATCACCTCATTAACTGAATCCGGTCCTATCATCACCGCTTCACCAACCTCGAACCATCCAATGGGGGACCTACACCTCCGCCCATAGAGAGCCTCGAATGGTGCCATCTTGATACTGGAATGATAGTTGTTGTTGTATGCAAACTCGATAAGAGGCAAATGCTCATCCCAGCTACCTTTGAAGTCAATCGCGCACGCTCTCAACATGTCCTCGAGAGTCAAGATTGTCCACTTTTCTTGGTAATCCGTTTGCGGGTGAAATGCTATGTTGAGCTTAGCCTGTGTACCAAGCCCTTTTTGAAATGAACTCCAAAACTGAGAGGTAAATTGGGTATCTCTATCTGAAATGATGGATAAGGGCACTCCATGAAATCGGACTAGTTCCCGGATATATAATTTGGCATAATCCTCCACCAAATTCGTGGTTTTGACCAGTAGAAAATGAGAGGCCTTGGTCAACCTGTCTACCACAACCCAAATTGAGTAATACTGCCGGTGAGTACGAGGTAAACCTGTGACGAAATTCATATTAATTTCTTCCGACTTCCAAGTAGGAATACTGATATCCTGAAGCACACCTCCCAGTCTCTGATGCTCAACCTTTACTTCCTAACAGTTTGTACACATTGCTACAAACTCCGCAATGTCCTTCTTCATATTATTCGACACCTTGCTACAAACTCCGCGATGTCTTTCTTCATATTATTCCACCAATAGACTTCCCATATGTCACTGTACATCTTGGTAGGACCTAGATGGATAGAATACCTGGATCCATGAGCCTCGTGCAACATTCGGTTCCTTAAACCATCAAAATCTGGAATACATAGGCAACCTTGGTACCGAAGCACACCATCTCCCCTTTAGAGAAGACCTCTACCTTCTAATTCTTGACGGCTTCCTTTAACTTCACCAAAATTGGGTCCTCATCTTGTCTAGCTTTCACATCAGTTATCAAGGATGATTCTGATCTGTTCTAAACCACAACACCGCGATCGATTGAGTCAACCAACCTAACTCCCAACCATGCGAGTCGATGCACATCCTTCACCAACTCATTCTTCCCCTCATCCACATGGGACACACTCTCTATAGATAGCCTACTAAGTGCATCCGCTACTACATTGGCCTTACCCGGATGGTAAATGACACCCGTATCTTAGTCCTTGAGTAGCTCCAACCACCTCCTTTGCCGAAGATTGAGATCCTTCTGAGTAAACAAATATTGTAAGCTCTTATGGTCCACTAACACATCCACATGGACCCCATACAAGTATTGTAGCCATATCTTCAACGCGAATACCACCGCGGCCATTTCAAGATCACGGGTCGGGTAATTCTTCTCATGAACTTTCAACTGTCTAGAGGCATATGCTATAACCTTCCCATGCTATATCAACACACACCCAATTTCGATCCTTGAAGCATCACAATACACCACGAACCATCGGTACCCTCCGGTAGAGTTAACACCGATGCTGAAGTAAGTCGAGTCTTCAACTCTTCGAAGCTCTTCTCACAAGCCTTCGACCATTAGAATTTCACATTCTTTTGGGTCAATTTGGTCAAAGGTGCTGCAATCAATGAGAAGCCTTCAAAAAATATCCGATAATAGCTAGCTAAACCCAAGAAACTCCAAATATCTGAAGGGTTCACCGATTTAGGCCAATTCTTCACCGACTCTATTTTCTGAGAGTCCACCATTATGCCTTCGCTTGATACCACATGGCCCAAAAATGCTATGGAGTTCAACCCAAACTCACATTTTGCTGAATTTTGCATATAAGTGACAATCCTTAAGAGTCTGAAGCACTATTCTCAAATGAGCGGCATGTTCCTCCTTACTCCGAGAGTATATGAGGATGTCATCAATAAACACAATCACGGACATATCCAGGTATGACTTGAACACCTTGTTCATCAAGTTCATAAAAGCTACAAGAGCATTCGTTAGTCCAAAAGACATAACTACAAACTCATAATGACCATACCGCGTCCTGAAGGCTATTTTCGGGATGTCACACTCCTGAACTCTGAGGTGATGATACCCGGATCTGAGATTTATCTTTGAGAAAAACTTGGCACCTTAGAGATGGTCGAATAAATCATCAATCCTGGGTAGAGGATACCTATTCTTGACGGTGACTTTGTTCAATTGCCGATAATCAATACACATTCGAAGATAACTATCTTTCTTTCGGACAAAGAGAACTGGTGCATCCCATGGGAACTTGCTCGGTCTAATGAAACCCTTATCTAATAGGTCCTTCAACTCCTTTAGCTCGACTGGAGAAATTTTATAGGGAGGAATAGATATAGGCTGTGTGTCAGGAAGAAGGTCAATAGCAAAATCAATCTCTCGCTTGGGAGGGATTCCCGGTAAATCATCTGGAAAGACCTCTGGATACTCACGTACTACTGGAACTGACTAAATAGTCGGGGTCTCAGACTCAACATCCTTAACCCTAACTAGATGGTACACACAACCTTTAAAAATCATCTTTCGGGGCTTAAGGTAGGAAATGAAATGACCTACAGGCACAACTGAACTACACTTCCATTCTAAGACTGGCTCACCTGAAAATCTGAACTCTACTGCCCGGGTTCTACAATTAACTGAAGCATAACATGCAAATAGCCAATCCATGCCAAGGATAACATCAAAATTTGTCATAGCTAACTCTATCAATCTACTGAGGTGACCTTCTGAAGGACTGAGACTGGCCAACCTCTATATACTCATCTAGCTATAACTGAATCACCTACTAGAGTAGAGACTGAGAAGGGTTCTAACAAGACTTCAGGACTGACTTCAAAGCTACTAGCCACATAAGGTGTCACAAAAGACAAGGTTGCCCCCGGATCTAACAAAGCATAAACATCAAGATGGAAAACTGGTAACATAACAGTGACCACATCCGAGGAGACTTCCTGCTCCTGGCGAGATGCTAAGGCATAGAATCTGTTCTGGCGCTAACCACCACCCGTGCTAGTAGATGCTCCCTGATGTGCTAAGCGTGTGGGTGGGGCTGCTGAACTAGAAGCTGGGCCTCAACCCCCATCATGATCCCGCCTCACTACTGGGTAGTCTCTTAGAATATGTCTGGGCTTCCCACACCCGAAACAAACACCTGTACCTGCTAAACACTAAACCGTGTGACCCCAGCCACACCTGCGACAAGCTGGAATGCTAGAATCTACGGGTCTGCTGCTCTGACCCCTAGAGCCTAAAGCTCGCCCCCTCTGATCGTGCCTTGATATGGATGGCACACTCAATGTTGAAGATGATAGGGATGATGATCTCTGTGGGTCTGTTGTCGGTGCCTACCACCTGACCTTGGCTGTGAGAACCTGTGATCATCAGTCCTGGCCCTTTTGGCCTCCCTCTCTCTCGGATGTGCCGCCTCCATCTGCTGGGCGTACAGGACTATTCGAGGGAAGTTCATGTCCTGGTGAATCATAGTTGTCCTACAATCCTTATCCAAATAGCCCCCTACACCATGGACGAATCTACTCACCTGCGCCCTCTGATCATCCACTAACTCTGGGGCATACTTTGATAGGCGGGCAAACTCAAGGCCATACTCCTGCACCGTCATCCTCCCTTCCTTCAGATTTACGAAATCAGCTGCCTTCAGCTCCCTCATCTCATGAGGGAAGAGCCGATCTATGAAGGCAATATGGAACTCTTCCCAAGTGACTGAGCTACTCCGACGGCCCTACCATCTTTCCATTGGTGAAACCAGATGTGTGCGACCCCTTTCAACTGGTACGAGGCCAACTCTGCGCACTCCTCTCCATTTACCCCATGATTTGGGTGATCTTCACAATCTCATCTAGTAACTCATGCGGGTCCTCATCCAATTTTGACCTAAGGAACTCTGGTGGGTTCATTCTCAAGAAGTCTCAGACTCGAGCCGCCGCTGCATTGCCCTTTTGTGGAACATGCGCAGTGGCATATTGATTGACCTGAGCGTTCAAGGCCTGTACAAGCATCTGAATAGCATCCTGGAACATAGCATGGGCAGCTGGCTCTGGTGCCTGGTGCTCCTGAACTGGTGGGGCTTGCTGGTGTCCATTACCGTTGCTATCCTTGTGGCCTTCTCCATTGCCATTTTTTCTACCATTCATCCTTCGGGGAGCCATGATTCTTCAATTGCGAATAACATTAATTAGAAGGATAGGGAGACATTTCATATCCCAACATAGATCATAAAAGAAGGAAACATTTCCTAAACGTCTCGTAACCTCTTCGTCATGAGTGTGGAGCACTTCACACCCATGAAAAAGACTCTACTTAACGCAACTTTCATACACCCTAGGACAATTCAAACCTATGGATCTAATACCATGTTTTTCAAGACCCAAATGGAGGCCCGGATCGCAACACGGGACAAGGACTCCTGAGAGACCCCAAGTCCACGCATGACATAAGCATACATCTAACTAGATCAAAGAAATTGAATAATCAACAATATAATCAAAGCGGAAGTATAAACTTAAACATAACATTAGAATACGCAATCCGAAATTGATTACATACATATGTATGAAAAGCCTCTAAACATGATGAGTTGATGGGACAAGACCCCAACTAACTCAACAAGCTGAAAAGGAAAATACATAAGGAAATCTGAGTAGTATAGTCCTCGGGAGATGAGAAATCACCAACAATGTAAAGGCTAACTCTGATAAGCTGACTACGAATGGGACTGAACCTGAGAGTCGGATCCTGTATCATTAAATGATACAACATAGAGTATGCGGTCATACGTGCAATGTACCAAGTATGTAGGGTAAGTAAAACTGCTTAAGTAAGTAAAATAATTTAAAGACAATGCATAATGTAAAATATAAACATTAACAATTAGAGAGTAGGGCTTGCATCCATTCTTTCTTAAAGCATGATCTCATCATAAATATCATAACGTAATCGATTGACTCAAAGCTGAAATCTGATATTTATAAGTAAAGCTGAACATTGAGTTAAACCTGGTTTAGAACATGCTTACATATGTAAATCTCATGAGTAACGAACATGCATAACTGAAATCATGAGGAATAATAGGAGACTCGTCTTTTGACTGACATACCACGATAGAGCTTACGTGGTCCCAACTATCATACTCAAGTGGGTAGAGCCGCCCAAAGCCTTGCCAGGGCTAGGGATGATACCATGATATCGACATCAAGCTCATGGGCCAATAGGGCCGGGGATAGCTCACAAGGGAGGTTCCGAAGTAACATATAAGTATAAACTTACATTGGCACATAGTTCTGAGGCATAGGGTGATCGACCCTTAGCCTTCTCAGTGCTAGAAACCACTCCCAAAAACATGCATATGCTCTACATCGTTTTTCAATGAAGCTCAACATCGTCTATTGACGAAGCTCATAAATCAAATACATCTCAAAGAGGAAATAATGCATAAGAGAAGCTTTAGCTTAAGACATACCACAAGCTGAAAGAATGTTGGGAGTCTTCACTCCAAAACCATGTGGTAAGCTTAAAACGGGAAATCATCAATAGTACTTAAACATGTGGACATTGCCCAAATATTTATCATACTTGAAATACTCAATTGATATCGAAAACATGATTATAAATGTGGGTAACTTTAAAACATCCTTTTCATTGTAATATCTCATCATCATCTTACATTCATCACAAATCTCATCTTTCATGAACTTCTCATCAATGGGCTTTTTAATTCATAAAGCTAGAAAGATGATTTTTAATTGAAAACATTCAAAACTAGCCCATGCTTCATAATTCGATGGTAGAAACAAAAATAAATTATACCCATGTAAAGAATTAGGAACTTGATGCATTGGGTTAAAATCCCATAGATTAGACATAGAACATTCATGATTTAGAGGGGGATTGGGCATGGGTGTGAAAGAAATCACCCATTCATAACCCTACATACATGTTGGTAGCTGATTCTTATACCTCTTTGAATGCTCAATAGGAAATTGAAGAGAAATTGATGAATGCTAGGCTTGATCACCCTCTCTAGTCTTCTACCATGCATGCATAAATGAATAAGGCCTAAAATGAACTTAAACCCTTTAAAAGTCACTATTCATAACTAAAATTGATGTAGTTTAGGCCTTAGGTTCTTAGGAATTACGGAAGAGCCCTTACTAAACTCACTGAAAATAACCGCCAGATGGTCCCAACGGGGGACCTAATGACTCGTTACCTTGGGCCACGACTCGTGGAGTCTTCCATGAAGTACTCTGCTCAACAGGTCTACTGGGATCATAACGAAAGACATAACGACTCATTTCCTGGTGACCACGACTCGTGGTCGCCATCCGTGAAGTGCACTGCCTTAACTTCAACAAAAACAATCCCTGGTTGGCCACAACCCTCCCCATGAATCATGCAGATCGACCACGACTCGTGGGGTCCTTCCGTCGAGTACACTGCCCTTCTTCCTTCTCTTTTCCTTCTCACCCACCCCACGACTAACCTAACGACTCGTGGGGCCCGACCACTAGTCGTGGTCATGCTCGTGGGGGTCTCATTTTTCAAGTTTCAAATACATCATCTGGGCCTCCCCATGAGTCACATCACGACTTGTGGGCTCCTCTCATGGGTCTCCTCACGACTCGTTCTGTGCCTGGTACTAGATTTTTAGGTTTTTCTCCGTTCCAACTCTCAGGTCTGATCTTTGGGATTCCTGGGTATAAGATCTAAGAAGTAGTAAAACATGCCACGCTTCACAAGTTTAAACATCACTAACCACCTGTCTATGACAACCCAAAAATGCTCACAGATCTTACCAGATAAGAGAAGAAGATTTCCCAAAAAGAACCAAAACAATGAAGATGTTTCAAGAGGCTACCACCTTTCACAAAAATGGTTCACAAGAGGATTCATTTTGTAAAACATGGGAATTGCTTAACCATGAAATACACATAGCATCTCAAGTCATAATCAGTGCACATTCAAAACTTGCCTTAGAGTTTACACTTCTCATGCCCTATCCACACATTAACTCTAAATGTACTTATGTCCAAAAAAATGGATGATGCCACTCATATAAATAAGAATCCCTATTTTTTGTCATTTAATCATTAAATGCACAAAAGGGATTGTTTGGAAGAGATAATCACGCTCACTCTCCAAAAGAAGTCTTCATGCACACAACTTGACCCATATGCTTTCCCTTCATGTAATTCACCACTAATGTAGAGCGGCTGCAGTTAGGATCATTTAGGGCTTTGAGGTTATGATGTAGGCTTGGGTTAAGGGTAGGATGAAAATCTAGTTGTAGTGACTAGATCCTCTCTAATGCCTTTGTGAACATACCTCCCATCAACTCCTTCCAATCACTTCCCTTTATTTCTCTTCTTTCCTTATTTCTGACTTTCATTTCTCAATGACCCTCCTTATAACCCCTTTGGCTCTCACAGTTAGCCTTACCTCCATAAGAGGAAGCACCAGTTCACACAAATTATTTTTCTCTTTTCGATTTATCATTTTATGCATTTTGACACGATGTGGTTCTACCTTAAACTGAACTTCTCATGTTCCTCTTGCACACCCCCAAACTTGGGTTTTGCCTCATTTCTCATTTTTTTCTTATCACTCTCTTTTTCTTAGGCTTAAAGCCTTATTTTATCATTATCTCATCACTTGCACTTAGGGAGGATGAGTTCCAAAGAGGGTATTAATAATGGTATTAATGCTTGTAATGTGGTTGCCAAAGAAAGGTCTAAGGTTCAACATTGGCTAACAAGGATCAATATTCAAGGAGGGTATATGGGTGAAGTGGCTATACAAAGGAAAGCCTAAAATCATGTTCTAAGTGCAACTACATCTAGGATTTCTCCTTGAGTCACACTTGGGGAAAGTTCTAGACAAGAATTCATGCATCAGACTCATAAAAAATTCCTCACCACATAAGGAATCACCCTTAAAGGGTCCATAAAAGTCATTTTCATCATAAGATTTCAAGTTAGTACATCAAAGAAGGAAAACTCATAAGTCAAGCAAAGAATTTATCATGTATGAAAAAAAAGTGCTATGCTCTAGCTTCAAATATCTGCTCATTATCTTCATTTTCATGCCCCTCATTTTAAAATTCCATTTCAATTTTTTTTCTAGTGGTGCCTTTCAAACCAGATTCATAAAATAACTCAAAAGCAACAAGGCATTTTCCCTTAAGAGAGTCGCCACACAGTCAATCATTGGGAAGTGCCAACCTGGTTCGACAATAAAAAGGGAAATAAAAATGAATCACATGCTCCTCGGGAAAGAACCGTGGTATGAAGAAAATCCTTGGAGTTTAATTATTATCTTACTATTTATAATGGCGAACAATAAAACAAGAAAACCTCGGGTCATTCATGAAAAATTTCACAATTCAAAGTAAAGACCCCTTTTTTGTCACTCCCATATATCAATCTTCAAAATTAAATCATACCAATTATTTCATTACCAAAACAAGCTCGGCAAGGAAAATAATCAAACAACATAAACAACAGCCCGATAAGGGCTCAATCCAATCAATTCAAACAAATAAAAGAAAACATCGATGACCCCCCAACAACTATGCTCATCCTTCCTCACTTAAAAGAATACATTGTCCCCAATGTATACATGCAAAAGAGAAAGGAATAAGAAACTCCCTGAGCGGTTCATTCTTCCTCATCATTAGTAGTTGCATCTCCTGCACCATCCTCACCATCCTCACCTAGCCCACCAAACTCATCCCCCAAGCCCTCAAAAAGATAATCAGTGGGACCCGAACTATGGAGGGAGCAGCCATTGCAGCATCCAGGGCGCTTATGTCGGGTACCTCTGTTGAAGTCTGACTCTTCCATTCTTGCACCTTAGTTTGGAGGGAGGTGACAAACCCATCAACAGCATCCACCCTCTTTCATAGTGTAGTGACACTCGCACATAAAAATTTGTGCTCCTTTTTAATTGTTTGAGCAATGAGTGCGAGGAGACTCTTGGCCAATCTTTGGATTTGGCTCTCGTGAGAGTTGGTCATTTTTTGCAAGTCTGTGGAGACCACTTGTTTGGGAGGATTGGGGAGGGGGAGATTCTCCCCGATGAGGCATGTCGCCCGAAGTTTGTCCTGACATTTCATGTTGGGGAACGTTCAACTTCGGGGCCTGTGGCGAGTGGTGCAACCCATGGAAAAGGGATCCCTCAATTACCCCAAAGGTTTGTAGTCTTTTCTTCTTCATTCCAGATGCCTTGGCATCTCTCTTCCGATCAATTGAAATCACTCCTAAAGCAGCAGAAGAGGTTTCTTCTAGGAACAGAGGCACCCTAGCTTGTGAGCAAAGCTAGGAAATAAGGACAATGTAGGGCATGGAGGTTCTAGACTGTCGTGCCTTCCTCTTTATTTTTTGGGATACAAACTCCCCAAAGTTGATGGAGACTCCAGTCATGATGTAGGCGATGAGGATTGCAATTTCCAAAATAAACCCTTTGCTCATTCTTTGATGGGATGATGAGGCCACAAATAAAGTCCAGCCACAATTTAGCCTCAAACTTCCAGTCATGGCGAGAGATCTCACCACCCATGGAGGCCCACAGAGGTATATTAGCAACAATGATTGGTTCTATCCAGGAAAATTGGTCTTTCATATCAGCTACCCGAGTCATGTACTATGTATCGGATTCAATCTCATCTTTCCAAAATAGGGAGTTAATGGCAGTCGGTGTGATGTCGACTTCCACTCCCCTTATCATAACCGATGGTAGGCATGGAAAGTCATCAACTTTTCCCCTGTGTTGCATGCTATCCTGGCGAGCTTTGTAGGAAGCATAGAATTCTAACACTAGGCTGGGGTAGTAAGATGGGAGAGGATTGGCAAAGGCATGCCATTGTCATTCCGTTAATTGGGCGGTGATGTTAGGGAGATCACCCTGCTAGCCTACCAGGTAAAATCACTTCTCCACAGTAATGAACCGACCCTGGCATATGAAATAATGTTCCTTCATGTTTTGTACATAGAGAATAATGGCCTCTTTGGAGTTCACAGGTGGTGCGGAGGCCTTGGCTTTGCCTTTTCCCTTGCTGGTGGATGACACGGGGGCCTTTCCTTTGCAGGTGCTCCTAGAAGAAGTCATGATTTTTTTGCAAACATAGGTTCCGTGAAAACCACAATGTACTTGAATTTAAATAACTAAAGCTAATTGCAGAATGAAATGAGAACCAATAGATGTAAAATTCCTGGCAACATCGGCGGAGCACCGGTGAGTCGTAGGAGGAATCCGCAAACCGCTGATGACTCGCTAATATGAGACATAAGACTGAGTAGACCAATAATGTACACACGACAAGGCGGCGAGTCGCCGGTAACAATTTGCAAACCACCGATGTAATGTGGGATACAATTAGTGACCTGAAACCAACTTCAAAATTGGATCGGCATTCCATCGGTGTTTCACCGGACCAGACCGGCGATTCGCCAAACATCGTCGTCCCAAAATCGATTTCAAACATATCAATGGTGGCCATGAACAAACACCCACACACATTTTGATTAAAAAAATACCAGTACACCTGAAAAAGGATTCAAATGATGATTTACATTTAAGAATGATGTCACCCAGTCTATCTTCTGGCAAAACATGGGATTTCACTCCGATTGGGTTACTCAGACTTCACCTATTTGAAATCCACACAAATAGAACACTTATTCCCCACCCATTTCAACAAACAGAGCATATTCATGAACACCATAGGAAAGGAAAGCATTGAAAGGGAAAGGATATGTATGGTAAAACCACCTGAAAATCACCACTAATGAGCCATTGAGATCAATGAAAGAAGCAAGGAAACATTACCACACTTGTCGTAGTAAACTTGCAAACTCTAGCTTGTTGGAGTTGTAGCAACTTTCACAATGGCAACTTCAGAGGTTGTGCAGTAGAGAAAGGAAATGTGAGTGTAATTAGGGTGTTGGTCAAAGGAGGGAAGGGTTTTATAGGGAGAAGTAGGTGGAGGAGAAGGTGGGGTAGTAATGGTAAGTTAATGTGTTGGTGGGAAGTGTAAAGGTGGGGAAAGTGGAAAGGTGGGAAAGTGGAAAGGTTGGCTATGGGGAAGATAAAAAGGGTGTGAAAAATTTGTAAAAAGGGAGGTTTAAGAGAATCTTGTGCAGAATAGGGCGGCTCAGTCAGTATATCAGATTTGGTGGGTCCACACTTAATTTAAATTCTGAAACAAACTCGTACCTCGATCGACGATGCATCGGCGGTTCGTCGAATTAAACCGACATTCCACCTCTTTACCTTTTTTTCACTAAAAATCATTCCTAGTGCACTGTATCTCCGCCGGTTATTGACCGGCGGTTCATGAACTTGATCGGTGATTCGCCTGTGGGCCGTTGTTTAGGCTCCAATGCTTCAGTGATCTATTTTGCATCACGACCTACCAGCAGCACACAATTTTGTATTGGCGATTCGCTGGAGTTACCGCTGGTCGAATTCTCAAAGTCCCAGCTTACTGCATTTTTATGCCCTGAAGCGGAGGTTTGCGCTTCTGGATCGGCGACTCGCCAGTCCAGCGCTGTTCCCTCATCATTATGGTTCTTTCCATCTTTGCTCCTTGCTTCATTGATTCTACAAAAACAAAAACAACAAAAACAGAACATAAATCCAATAAAACACTTGGGTTGCTTCCCAAGAAGCTCCTTATTTAACATCGTGACATGACATGGCTCTCATTAACAATTCTCCTTTGATAGATCATCCTCCAACTCCGTCTCCTCCATATTAATTCCACTATCCTCATCATCTTTCCACAACATCCCTATCACATTGAATTCGTTGGGCATTCCAACTGACGGGCAAACCTTGAAGGTGACTTCTTCACATCCAACTCAATATTTGAGGTCCCCTAGCTCCACATCAACCACAGCTCTCCCTATAGCTAGCAATGGTCTCCCCAAAATAATAGGTACCTCCACACCAATCTCACAATCAAGGACTAAAAAATTAGTAGGTAGGATAAATTTATCCACCCTTACCAACACATCTTCTAACACCCCCACTGGTTTTTTTATGGAACGATTCACCATGAGCAACCTCATCGATGTAGGTTTTGTGCTTCCAAGTCCCAACTTCTTGAAAATGATTAGGGGCATTAAATTTATTTGGCACCAAGATCGCATAGAGCTTTTTGAAAAATACATATCCCAATTGTACAAGGGATTGTGAAAGCTCCAGGGTCTTCCCGCCTGGGGGCAAGGTTACTCATCATCATTGCACTACAATGGTGCATTGTATCCCCCACTACCTGTATCAACCACCTTCTTCTTCTTCAGCGATTCTTTCATGAACTTCGCATATCCTAGCATTTGGAGAAGCGCATCCACTAATGGTATATTAATGGACAGCTTGCTAAACATATCAACAAATTTGCTAAACTGGTCGTCCTTCTTTTTCTTGGCCAACCATTGTGGATAAGGAGGTGGAGTTCTGGCTTCAACCTTGTCATCATTTGGGGCCTTCATGCCTACCTCATTTTCATCAGCATGTGAGGGGATTTTATCATCCTTCCGCTCACCTTTCTCTTCATTCTTTTACTCACTCTTTGGAGTCTTTGGCATCTCATCAAGTCCATTTTCCTCATTTTATTTTGGGTCATTAACCTCTTTTGGCTTCACTGGTGCATCTTTGATCACTTTGTCACTCCTAGTGACAGTAGTCATGCATTGACTATCTTTCTTTGGATTCGGCATTGTGTCACTAGGAAGCGTTCCCTTCATTAGGGGGTTCATTTGAACTTACAAGTGATTCATTTGGGCTTCCAAATGCTTGATGGAGGTTGAATGTGAGCTCACTATTTGGGGAAGGTTAGAAACCTCCCCTCTTAACTCTTTGATTCTGCTCTCGATTGACTCTACTTTCTTTAAGACTCTTGATAGCATTTCCTCAATTTTTAAACTACCCGTGTCACTCACACCTGGCTAACCATGGGAGTTTCCATCTTTTGGAGGGGGAACATACGGGTTTGAACTCCGATGATAGCGGTCTCCCTCTTGATTCTTCTCTCTATTTCCCCATCTTTCATTTCTTTGTGGTCACCTCTATGTATCACGATTTCTCCAGCCTTGATTTTCGTCCCTTGGGCGCCAAGGGCCTTGATTGGTTCCTTGAGATCCAGGTCGAGGACCTCCCATTTGGTTCCCCATGTATTGACATTCTTCCTCATACCTTGGTGGTGATGGTTCCCCTTTATATTGCAAAGGACCTTACATAACCACATCATTTACCACCTGCCCTGCCCCCATCACATGCTTTGTCATTAATTCTAGTTGTGTCATCATCTTAGCAAGATTTTCATCCCGCTCTTCACCCCTTTTTCGCAATTTAGCCGCTAATGCACTAGAGCTAATCTCATGCGTAGATACATTTTTATCTTGGGTGTGCCAAGCCCTATTGGTTTTTGTCATTCTGTCCAGAAGGACTTTAGCCAACCCATATATTTGATCCATAATAGACCCTCCAACTAAATTGTTTTCCACAGAGTTGTTGATGGAGTCAAGGGCACTGTAGAAGCTTTGGAGAAGTACTCCATCCGGAATACCATGAATGGGACAAAGAGCAGCTTTCTTTTTGAACCGTAGCCATGCCTCATGCAAAGGCTCTCCCCGCTCTTGCCTGAAATTTGTGATGTCATCCCTCAGCTGCAGCATCTTTGATGGAGAGAAGAAACGATCCAAGAAGACTTCGGTTATCTTTTGCAAAGATGTAATACAACTAGGGGGCAACTCTTCCAACCACATCGTTGCTTCTCCCGTTAGAGAGAATGGAAAAAGCCTTAGTCTGATAGACTCTTGACTTATGTTTGTGATGTTGAAGGGCTGGCATATCTCCAAGAAATTTCTCAAATACCGATTTGCATTGTCACTTGGCTTACAACCAAAGAGTCCCTTCATTTTCAGCAAATGTAGCATGGTGCTTGTTATAAGAAATACGACATTCCCTACCATAGGTGGTAGGCGAATAGCTCCCTCAATCTCCGACATAATCGGGTTATCATCGTGCTCCATGTTACTTTCCACTGAGCTATGCCCTGCTTGGGAGTGATGACTCATGTGGTTGTAAGATCCTAATAAACCCAGCAAAATTATGTCAAGTAACTATCATGCAAAACTATTTCAACTTAACAATCAACACAGGAATATCAAGAGCTAGTCCCCAGCAACGGTGCCATTTTTGATAATGTCCAAAATATACTCATCATAGGAAGGGTATACACGATCGAAGTATCAAAACAAGTAACCCGACAGGTGTCGGGGTTGAATCCCACAAGGACTAGTGAGTGATAATTACAAGTGTCGGTTGAGAAATTTAAGTTAGCTTGCACCGCTTAGAATTAACAGAAAAACAAATAAGTTGGGAGAGATTGGAATTTGTAGTAGATTATAATCGCTAATTTAGTTTCCTCTAACTTGTGAGGCATGACTGGCACCTAATGCTAACCTAGGACCTGGACTGACCTTGCTAGGAATAGGTACCTCTGATGCTTGCCAGCAACTTAAAATCGAGAAAACGAGGAGCTATATCTCGGCTGCAAAATGTAGCCTCAGGCCGCCAAGGCCACATAGCTACCTGTAAAAAGAAAATAGCTAACCAACAACACGTAATAAATGGGATTCTATGTGGGCCGACAAGACCACCATGCTGTCTAGTTATAATTGAATTAAAATAGGCAACCATAACTATGTTTTAGTCGACAAGGCTACTAACTGATAGCTAAACTGGACCCCGCACGGCCATCACGTGAAATGAAACATACAAGTGCCCACACGGCCAACAACAAAACCAACAACAGATAATCTATAGCCTGCAAGCCTCTAAGAGTGGAATAATGGTCGGGGCCCTGTCCCGACCTATCCATAAACTGAACAACAAAGGAACAAACCTTCTCTAACTATCAACTCCGAAGAAAAGGAGCTGATTGGACTGGTGACTCTGGATGATGACTAGGAAGGTCCCGAACCGCGTCTATCTTCACCTACAGGCAAGTAATGCAACACCCCAAGGATGGGCATCAATGTAAAATGTATCGACTAGGTAAGGTAGTGAAATAATAACTGAATGAAAGATGATAAAGCTGAAGTAGTCGAGAAGAAGGATCAGAATTTAACCTACGTAATCTCACCATCTGAAATATTTAACTAACAAGTATATACCCAAACAAGAACCTAAACGGGCCCCCATAAGCCTATAAGGTACAAACAACACAGAATAACCCACTTGGGCCCTCATAAGCCTCGAAAAGTACAAATAATGTATACTGCTTCTATCTGGCTACTAAAGGTTCATAAGCATAATATAACTCAGGAATGCTCAACCTCTTAAGCTGTATCTGAGCCTGATTGGCTCCTGTAGCTGTGTCTGTGCCTGAGCCGTCTGGACTCCTATAACTGGACCCCGAGCCCTCGCTCGTCTGAGGGTAATAATGTAAGCTCTGATAATGGGAGCCCAAGCATTGGTTTGACTGAGGGTCATAAAGTAAGCTCTGGAGTTAACTAGAGCTTAATACGACCCTCAAGGCCTCAATTTGGTCCCTTCGGACATCAAGTTGCTCATGTGAGCACTCGGGTAACTTAATATGTCCCTAATGGTCTTAATCTAGTGAATGAAAAACTTCACTTTTGTTGTTGCCAGGTGGAATGATTCATTCAACATTTGTATCGACAACCAAGACACCCTTCTTTGTCGAATGAAACTCAATACAACCCTCACGACCTCAATCTGGTCCTTTCGGACATCATACTACCCTGCAAGCATGGCCTTATAGGTAATGACATCCAACAACCTAAACATCGTAAACAAAAACCAATCTAGCTAGGGTTAACTCTGACGAGGGTTACTATGTCATCATTGTCATCTCAATTCTATTTGTAGCAGCTGACCATAATAGGTTTGCTTTGGGATACTTCAGATAAACAGGTTGTACTAACTTTACGACGAACATAACTTGCCGAAAAGGATAGCCTTAACATACTAATCTTGGGCAGAATTTCATGCCCAAGTGATACTCAAATGCTTCATTTCTACTTGTTTATCTATTGTTATGTGTACATTCTCATGTGATTCTTAGTTAAAT
>JACEIK010002317.1:72557-84040 GCA_018107945.1 Datura stramonium
GTGTTCTTTAGGCTCCGAAGACTTAACTTCTTTAACTACTACTGGAAAAATTTTGGTAGGGCCTCCTCTCTAATTTGGACTATCTAAAAACCTGAAACGCAGAAAAGTCCAACATAGGCGTCTCACAGGACGCTACAACCAATTATCCCACAATATAGAAGTAAATAACTGAACAGTACTTAGTAATATAAGTAATGAAATAACATCTGAACAACGTTCCCATATCAATTGTATTATCTGGGTAAAGTCTAGAACAAATGAGGATACCTAGATCTCATATCATCCTCGGCTTCCCAAGTCATTTCTTCCACATTTCTATTCCTCCATAATGCTTTAACAAAAGCTACACCTTTAGTTCTCAGTCTACGAACCGTTCTATCTAATATTGGAGTTGACATCTCTTCATAAGCTAATTCTTCGGTAACTTGAATATCCTCAATTGGAACAACCCGAGATGGGTCCCTATACACTTTCGTAATATAGACACGTGAAAGACTGGGTGAACCGATTCTAACTCTGCAGGAAACTCTAACTCATATGCCACACAGCCTATTCATTGAAGGATTCAATACGGCCCAATGAATCTAGGGTTAAGTTTTCCCTTCTTACCAAATCTCATCATACCCTTCATTGGCAAAGTTTTACGAACATCCAGTCATTGCTTCAATTTCTAACTTCTTATGCTAGAGTAAGACTTCCAGCGACCCTGGGCTGCCGGTACATATCTCTAAATTAGTTTAACTGTTTCCCTCCAACTGATGCAGTATGCTTGGTTCAATTATCCCTGGCTTACCTACTTCAGGCCATTATATAGGAAACCTACGTTCCCACCTTTAACATAACTTCGGGTGTCTGAGTCATGTGCTCTGCTTGGCTATTTATTTGGGGACGAGGGGCGGTACTTAAATTAACATGCGTCCCAATTTTCCCTGATTGCTCTTCCTAAACTTAGATGTGAGTTGTGCCCCTTTTCCAGAAGTCAATCGACACTGAGATACCATATAGCCGGTATCGGTACTTAAATTATGAATTTCATGATCCCTAACTATCCCATGCAAAACAAAGCATGTTTCATGATATGAGCATTATGTATTATTTTTGGAGTAGTATTTAAGACCGAGTAGACCAGGGTTCCAACACACCCAGGTCTCATATACTATGTGCAACTATAGGTATGATAGGGGTCCTCTCTAGAGTGTTTCCCCTACCCAAATAGGCTCATGAGTGATATCATGCCTTCATGGTTCATACCATTGGAAAGGTATGGACAAACCTCTCAGCTTGGCTTACAAGCTGGCTCCATGTATATTCACTTGGAGTGTCAGTTATAAGAATCTCCATTGTTCCTCATGTTTCATGTTTTTCATGTTCAGGATTTATGATATCATGTTTTATTGTATTTTTGATCCATTGATCAGTTTATGATCTTTTACTTATGATTCTATCATGTTACGCTTTATGATTTTACTTACAAAACCTTAGGTCATTATACTTTAGTTTATGACAAACAACTCATATTTTATGACTATCATAATTTTGATTTATAGCATGTTGTCCCCCCTCTCATGTTTTTACTTATCCTACATACTAAGGCATGAACTTGGAGAGCTAAGGAACGATTTTTCCAAGGCTAGGACATATTTCTCCTTCAAGATAAGAATTTTCCATCAACCTTTTTATTTATCAACCCTCTAACTTCCTAAGATTATTGGGAGGTCATTCGTGGTGGAATAATGATTAGAACCCTAGAACTATGAAAGTTAGGGTAAATTGAATTGGTGTTGGTAGTTATTAATTTCTAGACTTCGAAGTTGCTAATTAACACTTTTTAAAATGAAATTGGATGTGCTAGTTCATTATTGTTATAATTTGAGACCTAGAATTCAATAAAATGGGACCTTTAGCATAAAAACTTCTTTAAAATGGGTTAAAGGGTAGAAACTCCATAAACTAGGATGATGTGATCATTGTGGAATTAGTCTATGGAAAGTTAACTCGTGGTTAATGAATTGAACCTTGATAATGGGTAGAATTGGATGAGTTTGAATTCCCAAGTTCATTGATTAAAGAGTAGATATTAAAATACTCATATATTAGTGTTTCTATACTTTGAGTATTCCAGGCATTAAGGAAAGAAAAGGCTCAAATGAAGTAGCTTGCTTATTCAAGTTCTTCGGTTGAGGTAGGTTATGATTTATTTAGAGATATACTTTGCTTAGTCCCTCGTATGAATTATAAATTGATAAGCATGCTATATTTGGCTTCATGCATAGTTTGCGATTGAAATTGTGACTTGAAAATGCCATGTGAATAAGCTGTGAAACTGTTTAAGTCTGTGAATATAAATTCGTGATTTAATGTGCACTTGTGATAATTAATATGTACTTATGATTGTTGTCTTGTGTGATGCTTGAATGAAGAGCATACTATGATGTTTTAATGATGATTGAATAATACCCCAATATTCTAATATGAGCAGTTCGTGTCTAAGGTGAACTTTTGTACGAGCAGTTGTGTGATGATTGATGTGCTATGAGTTTTACAACACTTTCAATGCTTAAAACTGAGAAATAGCATGGACTTAGGTATGTTTCTATGGATATGAGGAAGTTTTACTTTTATTTCAGGGAAAATAAGTGTTGGAGAAAAAATAAACAAAAGAAGCCTTAAAATGCAGAAAATCAGCCAAAGTACAAGTCTCAGTACGAGCCATACCTTGTTTGTACGAACCGTACTAAGAACTGTTATGAAAGTCAGAAGGCTGAAGTGAGAAGAAGGCAACAGACGACTCTCAGTATGAACTGTACCAAGATGATACGAGTTGTAACTGGAGTCGTGGAATTATCCCGAGGAAATTGCAGAAAGGCAGACTCTTTGTACGGATGGACTCATGGATCATAACACCAACATATGAACCATACCATGAGTTGTGGTTAACTTCATAAAATTCTTAAATATTTTGCAGAACATGAGACACTACAGACAGTACGAGTCGTAGGAAGAAGGAACAAGTCGTACCACAACACTCGTGGAGAATTTAAGAAGATGTCAAAGTTCTCAACGGCAAACAACGGTAGCATTGTATGACTCCTAGGATGGAGGTACGAGTTGTACCATCCTGCCAACACTTGGATAAATCTGCAGTATCCAAGTACTTACGAGAAGTAAGTACGACCCGTACTATCCTGCTACGGGTCATAGGTCTAGTCGTGACACAGTCGGCACCAGATATGAAAAATTCCCTGTTAGCTTAGGAAAAGATTTCTAATGTCTATATAAATAGCTTTTATATTTTATTTTAGTCAGAGGAGGGCAGAATCAAATTAGTAGACGTGTGAAGAATAATTTTTGTGAATTTTTATCAAGTTTTGAGGAGCAATTGTTGGGATCAAATTCTTGAATTTCTACATTGTTCTTGAGATAGTTCTTTGATATTAAAATCTGGTTTTCTTCCAATAGTTGTTGTAGTATTTAAGTATGTGTTTGTCTATGAATACAAATTGTAATCTTACAACCAAGAGACGCTAAAACTTCCACAACTAGGTGTTGTGGAAACCATGGTGGATTAACGAAATAGGGTTACACAAAAGTGATTCAAAACCAATGCTAAATGCTTGTATTGTATTCTCTTCATCTTTAAACATTTCTTAATGGTGTACAACGTTAGAACTTGCCCGAATTCTTTACCTGATTGAACCTAGAGAAGTAGAGATTAGGAAAAGAGAATTATAATAAAGCCTTGGTTTTTTCGATCATTGTATTAACTAGAGTTGTGGTCACATAATAGTTAAATTTAGAATATATTGATACCAGTTATTTTGAAATATCTCATGAGACCTGACCCGGTGATTGAGTAAATTCATCCAATAGGGACGAACCAGTCGTTTGGATGAACCCTAAGTTATCAGTTCTACAAGTAAGCATTGGGATTGATCATATGTGTATACCCGAGTAATTATGAACCCATGGGGAACACTTACCTTAGTTGTTTGTGAATCTTGATTTAAATCACAAATATAATCATGTTTTCATCTTGTTTTCTTTAAAACCCCCAATTTGATGATAACTCACCAACAAGTTAAATTACCGGCATTAGTATAGATCTTACCCTACTCCTTATGGGTTTGACCCCAACCTCTTAGTTGGGTTCTTTATTGACAACAATTACTTCATACTTTGTCAGAAAGTGTAAGTTTGAGCGTTATAAAAAAAATGGCGCTATTGCCGGGGAATACGGCTTAAGATTATATTATTTTCTTGTGTTTAACTTTTGGTTGTTATTTCCTATTTTACGTTTTTGTTGTGTTGTTTTGTCTCATCCAGGGCACCTCTTGGCAAAGCCAAGCATTTAAGTCAGTGGAGGATGAGTCCAAGTTTCTTGATGAATTTTGAGTAATCAAGAGATCTACATTGTGTCGCGACGTTAAATCAGGCACTGCATGGGAGGCAACCCATGAATGGATGGTGAAGTCTGAGTAGCCACAGGTATGTCCCTCTCCTAGTTTTACATTCTTTATTTCTTTGGGGACAAAGCATATTTTTAAAGAGGGGGTTTACTTGTTTTTGGATATTCGCCCGAGGATTTTTCTTGTCGTGTTTCTTTTTCCTCGGGTATGCTATCTAGTAGAACCGAAATGTTTAAAATTTTATTTATTTTTATGTTCTTGTTTAATTAGAAAGTAACTTAGGAGTAGTCAGTCAATAAATTGCACTAGTTTTAAATTTGTGAAAATTAACCTTGTTTAAAATTTTTTGATGGTTAGCTATGTACTTGTTGATTGCAAAGCATGATTTTTGTGGATCTTTTTATGTCATTTAGTGTATTATAATGAATAGTTTTTGTTAGCCATGTATAAACTAGACAGGTAGAGTGAATGCAAGACATGCACCATGAGTGAATGAGGTTTAATGCCTAGTTCAATATTGGGTAGAGGTTCCAGAACTTGCCCGGTTGATCTTTACATAGGTTTTAGGATGGTTGGTTAGGAAAGGATCATAGGTCATTTTTCTTTAGCCCATTTTTAGCTTAAAATGGCCCTACCAAAATGATATGATTCCCTTGATCCCAATTTTGAGCCTTAAATGAACCATTTTCTTTGTTTAACCAATTAACCGTACCCATTTTTATAATGAACATGTTTTGGGCTTGGTCCCTCCTTGGATATTGTGAACCTCAACATAGGTGAAATGCCTAAGTTGAGGGTGGCTAGAGTAGTGGTGCATAAATATTGGGAAGGTGAAAAAGAAAGAGAAAAGAAAAAGGTGAAAAATGAGGTGTGGTGTAACAAAAGACAAAATAAAAAGAAAGAAAAATCTAAAAAGAAAATACAAAAAGAGAAAGATGCATACAAATTTGAAGAAACACACCACACTCATACAAGTACATAAAAAAGGGGTGAAAAGGGAGGAAAAAGTGGAAAAAATAAAAAGGGTGAAAAAGTGAAAAAAATGAAGCAACGTGTATGTAGTTTCAAGGAGGGGTTTAGTCACTAAAAATATTCCTCCATACCCAGCCTGAAAGCTTACATTACAAGCCGAATCAAGTCTTATAGTGATCCTAGTCAGACCATCTAACAAACCAAAGTAGAGAAAATAAGGGCAAGCTTATGGTATCCGATATGCAGTATTTGGAACTTCTTTGTGAGAGTGAGAGTCTTGCTTGTTCAGTCCCATGTTATATATTTTACTATATCTGTGAGTGGGGGACTTCATTTGTAGTGAGGGTACATGGTTTGTGTTTAATTTTACCAGTAGTTTGTGTAAAAAGCATTGGTAATAACTTGACTATCTGTTAATAGCTAGATGGCATATCTTGATCCCTCTTTATCATGTTTTATGGTTTCTTATAGTGCATCTGATGATTTGGTTCACGGGAAAAGGGTCAAAAGCTTTTTGAGTTACTAATGCAAATTTTGTTTGATGTTGGCTGTAGTATCCTAGGTTTATTTTCTAGTTAAGCGTCTATTTAGTTTTTATTTCTTTGCTTGAGCACATGTAAAAGTCTTAAGTTGAGGGTGTTGATGTGTTGTGAGTTTACAGCACCTTCGACGCTTAAAATTAAGAAAATAGCATGGACTTAGGTATGTTTATATGGATATGAAGCACTTTTACTTTGATTACTGAAAAAATAAGTGTTGGAGCAAAAATATGCAAAAGAAGCCTTAAAATACAGAAAATCATCCAAAGTATAAGTCTCAGTACGAGTCGTACCTTGTTTGTACAAGTTGTACTAAGAACCATGATGAAAGTCAGAAGGCTGAAGTGAGAAGAAGGCAACATACAACTCTCAGTGCAAGTCGTACCAAGATGATAAAAGCCGTAACTGGAGTCATGGAATTATCCAGAGGAAATTGCACAAAGGCAGACTCTTGGTACAGATGGACTCACGGATCATAACACCAACATACGAACCATACTATAAGCTGTGGTGAACTTCAGAAGATTCTTCAATATTTGGCAGAATGTCAGACACTACAGACAATACGAGTTGTAGGAAGAAGGTATGAATCATACCTGAACACTCGTGGAAAAATTCAGAAGATGTCAGAGTTCTCGGGCCAAACCATGGAAGCATTGTATGATTTGTAGGATGGAGGTATGAGTCGTACCAGCTTGACAACACTTAGCCAAATCTGCAGCAGCCAAGGACTTACGAGAAGCAGGTATGACCCGTACAATCCTGCTACGGGTCGTAGATCTAGTCTTAACACAGTCGACACTAGATATGGAAAATTTTCTGTTCGCTTAGGAAAAGGTTTCTAATATCTGTATAAATAACTATTATATTTTATTTTAGTCAGAGGAGGGAAGAATCGAATTAGTAGACGTGTGAAGAATAGTTTTTGTGAATTTTTATCAAGTTTTGAGGAGCAATTCTTGGTATCAAATTCTTGAATTTCTACATTGTTCTTGAGATTGTTCTTTGATATTCAAATCTGGTTTTCTTCCAATTGTCTTTGTAAGTATTTAATTATGTGTTTGTCTATGAATATAAATTGTAATCTTATAACCATGAGAGGCTAAAACTTCCACAACAAGGGGTTGTAGCAACCATGGTGGATTAATGAAATAGGATTACACAAAAGTGATTCAAAACCAATGCTAAATGCCTGTATTGTATTCTCTTCATCTTTAAACATTTTTTAACAGTGTACAACATTAGAACTTTCCCGAATTCTTTACTTGATTGAACCTAGAGAAGTAGAGATTAGGAAAAGAGAATTATAATAAAGCCTTGGTATTTTTGATCATTGTATTAATTAGAGTTATGGTCACATGATAGTTAAATTTGGAAAATATTGATACCAGTTAGTTTGAAATATCTCATGAGAACTAACCCGGTGATTGAGTAAAGTCATCTAATAGGGATGAACCAATCGTTTGGATGAGCCCTAGCTATCAATTCTACAAATAAGCATTGGGATTGATCACGTGTGTATACCCAAAGTAGTTACGAGCCCATGGGGAATACTTACCCTAGTTGTTTGAGAATCTTGATTTAAATCACAAATATAATCTTGTTTTGATCTTGTTTTCTTTAAAACCCTAATTTGGAGATAACTCAACAACAAGTTCAATTACCGGTATTAGTCTACATCTTATCCTATTCCCTGTGGATTCAACCCCAACCTTTTAGTTGGGTTCTTTATTCACAACGACTGCTTCATACTTTGTCAGAAAGTGTGAGTTTGAGCATTATCAATGATTGAGTAATGCACTATTATTTTCAATATGAGTAGTTCGAGTCGGAGGTGAGCATCCGGACGAGCAGTTGTGTGATGATTGAATAATACATCATTATTCCAATATGAGTTGCTCGATTCTGGGGTGAGCATCCAGATGAGAAATTGTGTGAGTGTGGGTACCACGATGATATTGTACATGAATTTCTAGAGTCTCTTGCAGTTCTTGATTAGATGAGCAAACATAAGACCCATTGGCACATGTGAATGTATGAGTGACAGATGTGTGATCCGGTGTGACACAGACTGTAACTAATGAGATACAGAGGTCATATAACTGTACTTTAGTATGGACATAATTTCATTGATTTGTTATAAATTGCTTTACGTTTACAAGATCTGTGATATTCTGTTATCTGACATTAAGGACTATATATTTCATGTTTATGGGCATTGATAGGCCTGAAGTTTATACGTCTGCTTGATATTATTGACTACCTGATTTCAAAAGTTGGATGATTGTGTGTCTTAATATTTGTGTTTTTTGTTTGCTTTGACTTATGTTATATACTTGTTACTAATCGGAGTCATCCTATGATGCCTATTAGTATATAATGTTTGTATTGATGCTACTCCTGTATTTTTCTTTGAGTGCAGACTATGTTCTAGAGCCTTCATCGCAACCTTACATTTAGAGTGGCCAGTGATTGATCAGAGGGTGAACTATTCTTTCCAAGCTGTCACAGAT
Organism: Datura stramonium; assembly: GCA_018107945.1. Lineage (NCBI taxonomy): Eukaryota > Viridiplantae > Streptophyta > Magnoliopsida > Solanales > Solanaceae > Datura > Datura stramonium. The sequence goes on from JACEIK010002317.1 coordinate 80,988, forward strand.
CTTATTTATATGGATGTTTGTTCCATTCAGACATTGATATTATTTCTTTTATTTTATTATTTTTTTATTCTTAGATATGATTTAGTTAGAGTCTTTCTATGATGACTTTCGGGTTTTGAAAATTGTAATAGATAGACTTCCGCAGATGTTTGACATTTAATTAAGATTTTCATTATTTATATTTGAGTACTTAATTTTGCTTAAATGATTCTTGAGTGGTTGGGTTAGTTGGTAAGATATGGTACGCCATTGGAGGGTTAGTGTAGGTGTCAATTACGGCGATTTGAGTCGTGATGCATATCCAATAGGTCTGACAAAATTGGATGACGACTTCATCAATGGTTGGATCTTTAAAACCAAGCATGAATGTGTAAGTGTATACATAAGAAAATATTCTTGGATGAAATTTATGCTCTCAGCTATACCGGGACGGATAGTAGGACTTCATCTTCCGACCACTTACAGTCTACCCAAACAGTTGGGAGGTGGGCTTCAAAGATTGAAGAAACATATTTACTGGCTAGCTTGCCCCAATCACCGGTTTGATTGTTTGATCTAGATTTAAAATTAATTTGAAAGTTTCATGTCTTTGGAACTATCAGATAGAAAATCGCTTTTGGGACCTTGTTTACGCTCCCTTGTTTTTCTAAGCACCACCACTAAGAGAGGGTTTAAATATGATATTTTGATATTTGAAGACAAGGGCATGATGGATGTTTGTTGAAGAAGGAGACATGGGAAAGTTTTGAAGATGTGGAGATTTAACAATTTGAAGCTTTGAAAATGTGAAGGAAAAAATCTACGAAGATGAAGAAAATCTGCGGAATCGGAAGTTGGAAAGATTGAGGAATTACGCAAACTGTGGTATTTATATATTTCAGAAAGGGGATGCCATCATTTCCTTGATCGATGAATCATTTTAGGACCGTTGTTTGGAAAATGAGTGGCAATAACATTAAATACAATGGGAAGCGCGTCTTTTTTGTCTGGAAGGAAATGTTTCAGTTTCATTTCCGTCAAGAAATTTTAATTTTTTTTTTACTTTCTGATTATAATTTGGCAAAGTATCTGAAAATCAGGGAAAATATCTTTATAGAGGAAATTATCGTGAACACATGACCGCACATGATGAAGACATGTGAAATTAGAATAATATTAAAAGATAAGTTGAATAAAATCTCCAAGATAAGCCAACTTCGGAGAGTCTCCGGCATGAGCCCTCGGAAGCATTGCATATCTTATACCGATCACTTCCTTCATAAGACCCGAAACATCCATTGATGAAGATAGAAATTGTGGCTCGAAGTCATGTTAGAAGAATGAAGAGACAAATACACCTCATCCAGGCCGTACAGGATCCCGTGTGTTGCGACTAGTTTACAGCCGATGCATATAATGGGGTGCACAACTATTGGATTGTGTATATAAGGCCCAAACGAAGTGATCTTATTGGTTAATGTATTCTCTATAAGGCATAACATATACATAGGCACTCAAACTTGGCCTCAACTGGTAATTAAGTACTCAAACTTTGAGAGTGCACATCTAAGCACCTTAATTCATATCCACCGTATCAGTTGAACGCTCCAACTTACAAAATAATTTTCTAGGTACTTTCAAAATTTATATGCCACATCAGCATCGAGACACATTTGGGACTAGTTAGAGTGTTAAGTTGTAGTTGAGACCAAGTTAAGGTGTCTAAATATGCACTTTCAAAGTTGGAGTGTTTAATTATCAGTTCAATCCAATTTAAATGTCTATTTATGTATTATGTCTATCTATAAATAGCTAAACTATTCACTCGTAAATAATTGAATTTTTGAACAATACAAAGTATCATATTGGCATTCTCTCTGAGATATCTTTTACTATTTTCTTGTTCAAGACAGATTCAAAAGGAACATTCATTTCGAAACTTGCACTTGAAGCTATTACTGGGACCACAACTGAAGCAATAACTTAATGATTTTTCGAACTCCTCAACTGGTTTAATTATATATTCGCTCTTTACACGCTCATCCAATAATCTATTTTCTTACTAATATTTATCTACGAGTCAAATTGATTTGTGTAATCTTAACCTCATAAAAAATTTAATTATATTATTTTTCGAGTAAGCATTAATATAATGATATTATCTTATTACCAAAAAAACTTTAATTGAATGATAATTTATCTTGAAAAGTTTCCTTTTTCATGAAAGTGGACAATATATCAAATAAAATTACAAAAGTACAGTATCAGATTGAATTTGATTTCAATAACAAAATTCTTGAGTAGACATAAANCATAAAGTACAAGAAACTAAAACATGTGAAACTGCATGCATATTTAAAAAGTACTAAGAAATTTGTGGTTGTTAGTGGGATTTATAATCTGTTCCTTGAGCAAATAAAGATATTACCCATCATAAATAATAATGATTTTTGTTTTGTAAAATCATTTTCATGGAAATCATGTTGTAGGCATTTGATCAAAAGAACGAGTGAATATAAAAGGGAAAAATTGATTAGTTTATAATTAAAAAGTGTTATGAAAATAACTAAACAGGGAAGCACACATAATATTGTCAATCATAAGAATGTTAATGTATCAAATAAAATCTGAAGGGATATCTCTGAAGTTAATTTTTTTTTTTTGAAAAAAAAAGTTCCCATCAAGAGCTCTGTAAGTATTGAAAAAGTGTTGTAATAATTAGCAAAACAATATATTAGGTATCCTTTCAAAATAAAGGCAAATGTTCTTCAATTGCTTGCTAGTTGATCAAGAACAACAATGTGGACATTAAAGTTAAACTTTTTATAAGCATTTGATGCAACTATATTTTTGAATATTTTCATTTCTATAGTGCTATTCATATCTTTACCGGATAGTAGAGCAAAAACAAATGAATTTTTTCTCCTCCGTGGTAGAGTTTGATCAATTCAGATTTGGAAAAAAGTTGCCGGATGTGCCATTTGTTCCGGTGGCTGTCTTGCCGGCGTTTTCAAACGAACGACTATTGAGGGTATGTTAGTATGAAGAAAAATATTTTCTAGAAAAACAAATTG
>JACEIK010002317.1:97983-114006 GCA_018107945.1 Datura stramonium
TCATGAGGTCTGACCACAACTCGTGGTTAAGCCTGTGGCCTCCTCACTTAGGCCTTGCGACACCACGCTGACCACGAGTCACCTCACGACTCGTGGTCACTCCTCACGACTCACCTCACGGGTTGTTCTGTGACCTGGTGCAAATTTTTAATTTTTCTCCTTTTTCACTTCTGGGTTTGATCCTTGGGTTCCCAGGGTATTACAGTCGCTCAGGAGGAACACTTGGTAGATCATCTCAAAACACTTCGGGATACTCAGATACAATAGGGACAGACTGAAGAGTGGGGGTTTCAGAGATAGCATCCTTAACCCAAACTAGATGGTACATGCAACCCTTAGAAATCATCTTTCTGGCCTTAAGATAGGAAACAAAGTGACCTACAGGCACAGCTGAACTACCCTTCCATTCTAGGACTGGCTCACCTTGAAATTAGAATTCTACCGTATGGGTTTTACAATTCACTAAGGTGTAAAATGCATGCAACCAATCCATAACAAAGATAACACAAAAATCAGTCATATATAACTCTACTAGGTTGGTTGAGGTGACTTTCTCAAGGACTATGACAGGGCAATTTTTATATACCCATCGAGTTATAACTGAGTCACCGTCTAGAGTAGAGACTGAGAAGGATTCTGATAGGATTTTGGGACTGACTCCAAAACTAATGGCAACATAAGGAGTCATAAAAGATAAAGTAGCCATTGGATCTAACAATGCATACATATCAAGATGAAATACTCATAACATATCAGTGACCACATCTGGAGAGACCTCCTACTCCTGACGAGATGAGAGGATATAAAATCTATTTTGGTGCTGACCGCCAGCTGCACTAGTGAAAACACCCTACTGGGAAGGACATGCTGATGGAGCTGCTGCTGAACTGGTAATCTGAGCACGACCTTTTCTATCGTCCTACCTAGCCAAAGGACACTCCATGTGCATGTTCTCGGGTTTTTCACACCCAAAGAAAATATCTAATCCATCTAGGCACTCTTCTATGTGGTTCTTACCACATTTTTCGTAGACTAAAAAGGTGCACTCTATCAGCGTGTCCCTCTATCCTCTTGAACTTAACTCCCTACTCCTCTGGTCACCTCGAGGTCTGGATGGAACACTAGTTGATGACGGCGCTGGGGTCGATGATCTCTGGTGGAACTGCAGACAATGTCCGCCATTGGACCTTTGTTGGAAAAACCCAAAGTTGCCCTTCCTGGCCCTCTTGGCCTCTCTCTCCATTTCCTTCATTTGATCCTCCTCTATCTCTTGGGCGTATATAACCAATCGAGAGAAATATAGATCACTGTTCAGCATTGTGTTCCTATACTCCTTGACCAGCAAATCTAAAACTCCATACACAAATCTATTCATATTATCTCTCTAATCTGCAACCATCTCCAGCGCATACTTGGATAGTTGGGTGAACTCCAAGGCATACTCTTGGACAGTAATATGGTTCTGCCTCAAGTTGACGAGCTCTGCCAATTTTTCCTCCCTCAACTCTCTAGGGAAGAATATGTCCAAGAAGGATGTCATAAACTAATTCCAACTCACGGGAATGGTGCCCACCGCTCTACCCTTTTTTCACTAATGGTACCAAATGTAAGCAAGCCCCTTCAGCTAGTAAGAGGCTAAATCCGCGCTTTCTTCCCCGTCACCCCCATAATCTGGGTGATCTTTCGTACCTCCTCAAGAAACTCATACAGATCCTCATCCACTTTTGACCCAAGGAACTCAGGTGGATTCATATTGAGAAAATATCAAACTCGAGCCGCCGCTGCGTTCCCATTCGGAGAGATAAGGGCCACCGCCTACTGAATGACCTGAGCGGTGAGAGCTTGTGCCAACATTTGAAAATCCTCTCTAAACTCGGCATGAGAGACTTGCTCGGGAAAAGGACTTGTTGGTGCTGGTGGGGCTTGCTGATGTCTATCTCCATTGCCATCTTCATGGCTATTTACATTTCTATTTCTTTTATCATTTACTCAGCATGAAGGCATGATTCTGCAAATGCGTATAGCACGAGTTAGAAGGATAGAGAGATACTTCATCGCATGACATAGATCATGAAGAAGGGAAATTTTCCTAAAATATATTATAGTCTCTCCCCCATAAGTGTGGCGCTCTTCACACTCATGGAAAAGACTCTACTCAACGCGGCTTTTAGACACCCTAGGGCACTTCAAAACCTAATGCTCTGATACCAAGTTTGTCATGACCTGAGTTCAGACCCTAGATGGAACATCAGAGACCTGGGGGTATGACTCAGGATATCAGCATACCCATATGGAAGTGGGAAGAAGTGAATATGGACTTTATTACAGGTCTACCTCATATTCGCCGGCAGCATGACTCAATCTGGGTGATAGTAGACCGGATGACCAAGTTAGCACATTTCCTCCCAGTTTAAAACTACAGAATCAGTTGAGGATTATGCTAGGCTATATATATAGGAGTTAGTTAGACTTCATGGATTTCCCTTGTCCATTATTTCAGATTGAGGTACCTAGTTCACCTCGTATTTTTGGAAGTCATTTCAGAAAGGACTCGGTACCCAGGTCAAGCTCGACACAACTTTTCACCCTCAAACAGATGGACCAGATGAGCGGACTATTAAGACCTTAGAAGATATATTGAGAGCTTGTGTGATCGATTTCAAGGGCAGTTGGGATGATCGCCTACCTCTCATTGAGTTTTCGTACAACAACAGCTACCACTCCAATATTCAGATGGCCCCATTTGAGGCATTATATGTTAGGAGGTGTGGATCTCCTATAGGGTGGTTTGAGGTTGGTGAATCTACCTTGATAGGTCCATACTTAATTCATGAAGCTATGCAGAAGGTGCAACTTATCAGGAGAGGTTGAAAACAGTGCAAATCTGATAGACATCTTATGCTGATGTAAGGAGAAGAGAGTTAGAATTCACGGTAGATGATTGGGTTTACCTAAAAATTTCACCCATGAAAGGGGTGATGAGGTTTTGGAAGAAAGGAAAAATCAGTTCGAGATATGTGGGACCCTACAGGATTCTAAGGCGGATTGGCAGTGTGAAATATGAGTTAGAATTACCTCCAGAGTTAGCATCGGTGCACCCTGTCATCCATGTGTCACAATTAAAGAAGTGCATCAGTGATCCAACTTCAGTTGGGCCACCAAACAGTGTGGGAGGGAAAGATAGTCTGTCTTACAAAAAGTTCCCAGTTTAGATCCTAGACAGTCAGGTTCATAAGCTGAGGAACAAGAAAGTCACTTCGGTGAAAGTCTATGGAGGAACCAGCTAGTTGAGGGAGCCACATGGGAGGCAGAAGCAGAAATGATGGACAAATACCCTAATTTATTCCCTTCTAGTTCAGTTCCAACATCAGGTACTAAATTCCTCCTCAATACTCTATTTAGTTCTGCACTCACCAACTCTATTAAAATTTTTAATGTGCATTCTAGTTGCATCAACTCTGTTAGCATGGTTAAGTCAGTTTGGAGTCAGTTACTCCTTCAGAAGCCAGTTCATAGTCTCAGTCTGGGAATTGCTACTCTTTTCCTAGTTTTCCAGGAGTCTTATCCATCATTCAAGGATGAATGATCCCAAGGGGGAGATATTGTAACATCCCAAAACTTTTCTAGACCAAACTCAGACCATGCAAGAAAAATCCAGAAGAAATCAGAAATTTTGCCTCAGAACGACCAAGACAACGAGTCCTGGTCATCTCCAATGACCCATTATCTGAGTCGTGGTCAGCCTTGGCTTGGTCCTTCAGGAATCAACAGGACATGGAACGACCCGTTGTGAGAAACAATGAGTCATCCTGTCACTAGTTGGTCCCCAGCTCAAAACTCCCTTCTCCAGAAACACACAGCTTAACCAACGAGTCATTATGTGATACAATGACTCATGGTGTGAGTCATTAGTTGGGGATCCTAGATATCCCCTTCAGTGACAACGAGTGGCAAGAATAACCCTTTGTATTGCACAACGAGTCATTGTGACCACTCGTGGTGACAAGTTCAGGGATCTTAAGAACATTTCCAGTAGAGATGACGACTCGATTCCATGACCCGTTAGTCTGCAAACGAGTTGTGTTGCTCATTGTTAGGTTCCCAGATTTTCCTGCCAGTGGCCACGGGAGGTACCAACGACCCATTGGTTTATCCAACGAGTCGTGGTCCCTCTCGTTTCCAATTCTAGTTTGCCAAAAGTCCAGGCTCCGGGACCAAAGATTGGTTCCAACAAGTTGTGGTCTCAACCAATGACTCGTTGAGTGACCCGTTGGTCCCTGTCGACAGTTTTTCCAGATTTTTCCTCAGGGATATTTTCATAATTTCCCACCTTTTTAATCCCTAAACTACATCATTTTGGGTTATTTTCAGGGAATTTATAGTGGTAAACGATGTTATACTTCACTCCTCTCATTCCCTCAGAAGTCAGATCGTAAAATTCTCTTAGAAAAGCACAGAGCAGAAGCTAGGGTAATCGATTTTCTTCTCAGATTTTCAAGGGATTCTCTCCGGGATTTCTTCACCAGGTAAGTGGGAATTCAACAAGGGAATTATTCTTCCCTTGTGTCCCTAAAACCCTTCCTTAATCTTCTATCAGTTATAGCCTTGAGGTTTCAAAATTTCTGAAAAGTTTTTCAAACAGAATTTGATAAATTTCAGGTGAAATATTACCCATGTTTTTAGCTGCTGCATTTTTTCCAATTCTTAAAAATCACGTGGAAACTAGCTTATTGCAAAATGTTTTAGCCCCAGCTTTTGAATGCAGTAAATTAGAGTCTTACAAAATTGACTTAGTTATTCATATTGTTAGATTCTATAAGTATTGGGATTCCCATATTATTAACATTAGTGAAACCTCAGTCAGTTGCATGCTAGTCCAGTTTCAGTCAGAATGTTAGCTTGTTTAGTATTTTTAGAAATATCAGCTCATCAGTTTGACTACAGTCTTTTCTTGAGGTGTAATGGTGCCTCCCAGTTATCAATTATTAGACCCAAATATTAGTTATCAGATTTTAGTTGGTTCTTTAGATGGTTACGATGCTTTCAAATAAGCAGCTCTGGCTAGTCTTAGAACACCAGTTAAAGAATTCAGTTCGATAAGACTCTCAGGGTACTTATAGATAGGTATATCTGACTTAGTCTTGGACCCTAGTTTCGATCTATCAGCTTAGTAGTCAGCCTAGGAGTATCCAGTGGGAGTAGGACTTAACACCGAGCGGACCGGGGTTCCAGTGCACCCAGCTTCCCAGCACTACACTACCACTGTAGGTTATTTTATTGGTTATATGGCCCCAGTCTTGTGATCATCCAGCTCATGCTTTTATACCCTGGTAAGGTATACTAGGTCCTACCAATGGGGTGTATACATCGGACTCTATGTTTAGCTCACGTGGTTATATGTCGGTTATAGACTCACCCATTAGTCAGTACAATTTTAGTTTAGCTCAGCTCAGTACAGTTTCAGATTTATTCAGTTTAGTTTAGTTCAATTCAGTACAGTTAGCTCAGATCAGTTTCTCATATTCAGGGCATGTTTATGACCATCAACCAGGGTCATTATTGACCATATCAGTTATATATTCAGTTGTTCAGTTTTTAGTATTTTGGTTGGTCATTTCATGTCATTTCAGGTTTGTTATTCATTTCTACATGTTTCTATTATCTCACTTACTTAGTACATTCAAAATACTGATGCATACCTTTTATATTGTATCATATCATGATACAGGTGCAGGTTCCCAACCTCAACATCGTTAGCCAATTTTCTTCTGGTGATATCAGTAGCTGCAATTGGTGAGTCCTCATCTTTCGAGGATGATATTTATTATTCAATTATTTCTTTCAGTTAGACTTTAGAGTTAGCTGGGGGCTTATCCCAACAACTTATCATTTGTAGATGACTTTCAAACATAGACTCATACGTTCAATTTTGCTTTCAGATGAATGAATTTCTATCAAACTATCTTTCTTAATGAGATTATTATTTAAAGCTTTCGCATATGTTTACTCAGATTACCAGTGTTATGATAGACCATGGGTCAGCTTGGCGTTACTTGTGACTCCAAATACCGTGTCTCATTCAGGATATAGACTCGGGTCGTGACAGACCTGAACCACAAGTATTCCATGACCCGTACTACCAACCTATGACTCGTAGGTTGAGTTGTACTTAGGCAATTTTGTCAACTTTTCCTGCTAATCACATTTCACATCACGGTTCTAGTCGTAGGAACTTTTAGGGTATTATATGTATATCCATCAACATAAACACATGCAATTAGAAAATAATTTTTACCTTCTCTTTTTATATAAAGAGTAGGCTCATTGGTACTCCTTTGTAAGCCATTCTCCTAGAAATAAGAATCAATTTTGAAGTTCCTTGCTCGCGACGCTTGCTTTAAGCCATAGAGTGCCTTTTTTAACTTTTAAACCTTATCTTCTTTACTATTTACTAGAAAACATCAGGTTGTGAAACATAAGTTTCTTCTTTCAAATCACCATTTTAAAAGGTAGATTTAACATCAAATTGGGACACTGACTAATTTAATTTAGCGGCCAAGGCTAAAAAGTTCTCACAGTTTCAAAGCGGGCAGCACAAGAAAAAGTTTCATCGAAGTCGATACCTTATAGTTGGGAATAACCCTTTGCGATGAGCTCTGCCTTGTATATTTTCCTGCTTCCATCTGCATTATACTTGGTTCTAAACATCTATTTGAGCCCAATAGCTTTCTTTCCTTCTGGTGAATTAACCAAGTCCAAGGTTTGATTCTTTTGAATAGCCAGCGGCTCTTCTTCCATAGCTTTACGCCATTTATCCTCTCTTTCAACATCTTCAAAGAAAATAGGCAAAATAAGTAAAGTAAAAGTACAATATGTACTATTGGCATATTTGGGATTCGGTTTTCTATACCTTGTTCATCTTCTTAATGGAATTGGCTCAGCTGAAGGTTCTTCCGGTGTTGAAGAAGTTGCTGGTGCAATTGATGAGGTAGTCGATGGACATTCCAGAAAAGGATATGCTACATGCTCTTGATTAACAACACATCAGAAGGCAACAATTGAATATTTTAATTTTCATTCCCTGAATTAAAGTTTCAACTTTCATCTTTATTAAACACAACATTTCTATTGACTACAATTTTGCCATTCACTAAATTATATAGCTTCTAAGCCTTGGATTGTGTGTTATATCCAACAAAAATATATTTTTCACATTTTTCATCAATCTTATGTCGAGCTTGTGAATTTACCAAAGCATAAGCTATACATTCAAAAACACGTAAGTGTCTTACCTTGGGCATGTTACCTCTCCATGATTCATATGGTGTTCAATTGGAAAACTACCTTAGTGGGTGAAATATTTAGTTGATAGAAGCAGCTGCAAAAGCTTCAGTCCAAAAACACTTCAGTACATCTCTACCTTTCATCATTCTTCTGCCCATCTAAGCAACTATTCTGTTCTTTCATTTGGCTACACCATTCTACTCTGGTGCATATGGTGTTGTAAGCTCTTTGTGTATTTCATTTTCCTTATAAAAGGAACTGAATTTATTTGACATAAACTCACTGCCTCTATCTGTTCGGAGAGTTTTGAGTCTACCTCCACTTTGCCTCTCAGCAAAAGATTTTAACTTCTTGAAATTGTCAAATGTTTCATATCTAAATTTTAAGAAATATATCCAACTCATACGAGTATTATCATTTGTAAAAAGCAAAATGTATCAACTTCCCCTAAGGACTCAACATTTATAGGACCGCAAAAATCAACATGTGCTAACTCAAGACAAATAGAATCTCTCAAAGATTTGCCTACAGGAAAAACTTTTTTACTTTATTTTCTATAAACACAACTTTCACAAAAATCAAGATTCTCAACTTTTGGAAACCCAAAAGCCATTTCCTTTTATCTTAATAACTTTAACCCATTAACATTTTAATGCCCATAACACAAATTCCATAGTCTAGTTTTATTATCTCCACTAGCTACAATAACACATTTTTCAACTATTGAAACTTTTAAAGGAAATATTTTGTTGTTATTCATTGGAACTTAAGTAATGATTTTCCTAGATTTGTTATTTTTAATAGTGCAAACACCATCATCATGAGAAATTGAGTATCTGCTAATCATTAGTTGTCCAATGCTAAGAATATTATGAGATAGACTAGGAACAAACATCAAATCTTCTAAGATCTTAGAATAACCTTAGCTGGTCATAATGCTAACAATACCTCTACCTTGAACCTGAATATTCTTGTTGTCTTCTAGACTTACATATGATTTTTTTGGACTCATTAAGCTCCTTAAACAATGATCTTGTCCTACTTATATGATTGGAACATCACTGTCCAAAAACCAAACGTCGTTAGGAGTCTCTTTTTCATAATAAAGGGTCACGAACAACTTATTTTCATCATCAGTTTTCTCTACAGAGCTTGCTTGGTTAATCTCATCTTTTTGCTTTTACCAATAATAATCTTCTTATGACCTGGTTTCAGTAGTAGTTGCACAAAAACGTCCTATTTTGCACCTCTTCATTTGATCCTCCTCCATCTCGACTTCTTCCTTGACCTCTTCCTTGAATGCCACCTCTACCTCGGTCACGATTCATAAATTTTTATAGCTTATTTTTTTGATGAGTGGACTCCCCCTTCAGTTGAAATGCCTCTTCTTCATTTTTTTCATGTGATGTTAGGAGCCTTTCTTTATGATCTTGCAAATAACTCATTAGTTCATCAAAATTATAATCATATAAGTCATGAGATTCCTCAATTGCAGTAAAAATATGTTCAAACTTTGGAGTAAGAATCCTTCAAACTTTTGCAAGAACAGTTTCTTCAGATATATCTTCACCATAAAACTTCATTTAATTAACAAGAGAAGAAACTTTAGACAAATAAGTTTGAACAAACTCATTACTTTTCATAGAAAGAGTTTCAAAATCATGACGGTAAGCCTGCAATTTTACCATAATCACCTTAGCTAAAACTTGAAATTCCTTCTTCAAAATCATCCATGTCTCGAAGACATAGTTGTTGCTGCAATTCTTTAAAAAATTACATAATGGACTGCTTGTTGAACGAGGAACAAAACTTTGACATCCTTCTTTTTGATCTCTTTCAATTTCTTTGCCTTTTCGTCATGGCCTTCTTAATCCACAAAGCCATCTTCCACCATCTCCCAACTCCTTGTGATTTGAAAAGAGCTTTTCTTTTGATACTCCAAAACTCATACTTTTCACTAGTAAAAATTTGTATGAGTGGCTGTAAAGATAATGAAATACCATTATTTTTCTTTTGGTCTCATACTTTTTCTTTTGTTCACTCAAATACTAAATTGATATAAGCCTCACGATTCATACAATTTGAAAAAGGAACCTAGCTCTAATATCAGATTTATTGGCAAAGAAAAGGAATCTAAAGAAGAAAGTGAACAAAAAATAGAGCAAAAGAGATGAAAATCTACTGTAGATTACCTTATTTCTAATACTACATTAAACTAATGTAAACTGCCTATAAATAGGCTTACAATGACACTGAAAATGCTAAAATTTAGGTCCACTAATCATTTATTGTCTATTTATCTACCACAATATCTAAATTTTCTTAAATAAAGGAAACTAACTAATAAACTCCTGAAGACTTGGTCAACTATCATTTGAATCACTTCTAAACACTCATATCATGTGCAAAACCTATTAAAGGTAGAAACTTTTTGAGAGTACAATTTCATATCTCTCTATCTCAATTTATGTTGGCAGCATTCGAATTTCGAGAGTCAAATAAATATTCTTTAACTGTGACTTATCATATTTTAAAAATATTTTAAATTAATTATTCTGACTTATAGTGTTTTTCACATTATTTTTAATATGTGAATTTTATTTTTAAAAACTTAAAATTTTATGTTCAAATCTATGATTAATTTGACTTTCGAAATTATAACATATGGATTAAGATGGGGAAAGTAAAAATTAAATCCTTTGATTGCTCTGAATGAATGTATTCCATTGAACATTTCAGGAAATATTGCATAACAAAGTTTGGGTGTAAGCTTCCTCCTCCTCGTTCTCTTTCAATTTATCTAATATGTTGTATAAGAGCCTACAAAACTATGTTATGCATTTTACATATTAACATTAATTTCAAGTTCTCATGATTTTTTGAAGGAGAGAAGGTTTAAATTTGTCCTTGTGTGTTTTAAAAGTTTTTAATTTTACCATTCGTTAAACTATTCATTCATATATACTCTCATCGTTAACAAATTACCTCATAGTTTTCTTTAACACTAATAGAGCTCCATCACCTAATGGATGGACTCCATAATTTACTTGTAAAGTACTTTAGAGTGTAGTGAAGTTATTTAGAGTTCTTAGCCGATGAACTCTTATACAGAAAATAGGAAAATAGTATGATCAAGTAGATTAAGCAATAGAGAAGAAGAAGAGGAGGAGGAGGACGAGGAGGAAGAAGAAGAATAGAGAGAAATGAGGTTGTAGTATTTTGATTCAATTATTAGAAAACTTACTTCATCAAATATGTGTATGATACATTTATATTGGCCATGAACTAACTCATAGATAGACCTTTAACTTTTAAGTAACTCCTGATTGTTGTAACTAACTATAACTTCGAGACAATTAGTTTTATTCTTCATTGCTTGTTGCACTTCACTGTTTGCTACCTGCTTTAACACTCCCATCAAGTTAGGTACCATGAAAATATTTAGTTCTCCTAGCTTGAAAGTGAGCTAATTATGTTGGACTCTAATTAGACATTTGGTTATTAGTTCAGTAGGCTGATCTTCGGTAGGGATGTACTGAGTACAAATTTTCCCTTTTTGAATTTTTTCTAATAAAATAATAATCAATTTTAATGTGCTTTGTCCTTTCATGGAACATTGGACATGCAACAACATGCATAGTTGATTTTCTATCACTTAATAGAATAGCTGGTAGAATGCGTTTGATATCTAACTCATTTAATATGCTGAGTATTTATGCGAGTTCAGAAATAGTTTTCATGACCCGAGTCTGCACCCTAGAGGCAACATGGTACTTAGGATCATGAGTGACCCCAAGCGAACCCATGGCATCGCATAAGTCTAACATACTGGATTACTATAAAATAATATAATGTGGAACTGCTCAAATCCATAATCAACTACTGAAATAATTAAAGAATCCTCTAAATAAAATACTAAAATTTAAATAGATGCCCGAATTCAACTATAACTAACATACTAGGTCTGAAAAGTCTTCTAAAAAAACTGATGAGTTGCTGGGACAAACCCCTAACTAACTCTAATGTTTGAAGATGAAACTAGAAATAATAGACGGAAATGCAAACTCCGATCCTCGGCAAATGAGGACTCACCACTGTAGCTACTGGGGAATCACTGAGGGAAAACTAGCTGCGATGCTGGTGCTGGATACCTGAACCTATATCATAAAATGATATAACACATGAAAATATGTGATCAGTACTTTAAATGTACTAAGTATGCAAGATATAACTTAAATATAAGAATATTGAAAATATGTAAATTGTACTGACAAGACATGCAATTACCATATTTGGTATTATAAGTACTGAAAGAATCCAAAAGTTTGATAATACTACAAGTACTAAAATACTCTTCGAAGGTCATAAACATATCCTGAAATCTGAAAGACTAAACTAAACTGGAGACTATGACTATACTGGATTGAGTTGTACTATGGGAGAGACTATAACTGACATGTAATTATGTGAGATAAATATGGAGTCCATTGTATACACTCCATCGGAGAAAGCTCACTGCACCTTGCCAGGGTATAGTGGCTGAACTGTGTGATCACTTTCTGGAGCCCATTTGGCTAATAACCTATGGTGGCAATGTAGTTCTAGAAACCTGGGTACATTGAATCCTGGTCTGCTTGATGCTAAGTGCTACTCCCAAGTGGAAATCCTAAATGTGTGTAATTGTGCTGATAGCTCAAAACTGGTGTCCTAAGACTAAGTCAGAACTACTTATCTAGAAGTGTTTTGAGAGTCTAGGGACCTGAAAGAAATTGTGTTCTAAGACTTGTCAGAGCTTCTTTATCTGAAAGCATCGTAACAGTCTAAAGAATGACTAACAAGCTGATAAACTGATACTACTGACTTTACTGAGTTTCTAAAAAGACTGATAATAAGTCAAACTGATCAACTTCTATTCCTGGGGAAGGATAAGTATAATCATAATCTAAAAATGCTAACTTCAAGTTGAACATATATGCTGAAGATCATGCTTAAACAATATTTCATGGAAAACATAGCATTTTGGACCAGCTTTCAAGTTATGAAAGGATCAACCCACGAATCATATTAACGCTAAGGATAGAAATCATACTATGAAATTTAGCACAAAATCATAAAGTTCATATGCTAAGGTAATGAAACTAACAAAACAGCCCGAATTGAAGAGCATTGATAATTTATCTGAAAAGCCCTAGTTCATAACTCTTACAGGGATAGTATAGAAAAAGGTTTCTGAGGATAGCTTTGGGACACAAGGATGAAATAATTCCCTTATTGAATTCCCAAATATCTAGAGTAGTAAACCTCGGGAAGAAGCTTGGAATTTCTGAGAAGAGTTGAAAGCCCTAGCTCTTTCTTGAGAGAGAAGCTCTAGAGTTACGAACGTGAATTTTAGAGTCTGAGTGGTGAATGAGGGAGGAGGATTGGTTACCCCTTTAAATCCCATGGAAATATTCCCAAAATGACGTAGTTTAGGGACTAAAAGAGTGGTAATATACGAAACTACCCTGGGAAAATATTTCGAATTCTAAAATTTTTGGATCGCTGCGCGTCTGTCGGAATAGGTGATGGGCCATCGCAAGCCTGACAGTCCGTCATCTCCACTATCAGGATTAAACAGAATTTCCCAAAACTTTGTCCCCAAGTGACTATCGGGGTTACAAGCCATCACTTGACTGAGGGTCCATCATTCACTTCGTCACCTCAAAACAAAGAGCCTTGAAATCTTGGCCTAGGTAAAGATTTCCATGATGGGCCGTCACTTATTTGACAATCCGTTAGAACCTTCGTCGCTCAAGAGCTGAAGGGACCAGACCTTGAAAGAACCAGTGATGGTCGTCGTTAGGCTAACATCCATCAGATCCATCGTTAGAGGCTTGATGTGTCGTTACTTCCCCCGTCACCCTGGCACTAGGTCTACAACTTTTATTATTTTTCTATAGTATTTCACTTCGGGGGTCTGAGGTGTTACAATTGTTTCATGCTCCTGTATTCTACTTCTACAGAGCTTTTGGAGGTGGTTGTCTATTTCTGTGATTTCCAAGAGATTAATAAATCTCCTAATTTGATTAAGAAGCCAGATACAAACCTTTTAGTATGAGGGAAATCTGCCCAGTCAGCATCACAGAAAGATATTAACTTGTAAATAGGATTACTTTGAGATAAGTATCTCTTGTCCTGGTTAAGATTTGACGTACCTGGAAATTCTTAGTATAGCTTCCATATATGACTTCTTAGGTTGTTGGAGATATTGTCCCAATGTTTGGACATTGAAAAATATATTAGCTCTTGTTCTTGTTAGGTACAATAGTTTACCTAATAGTTTTTGGAAAGAGATAATGTCTATTAGTAATAGATCATTAGTGTTGCTATTGTCTTTGTGATCATCATATTTCTTTTTTGTGAGTTTCATATTTATGTCGACAGAAGTGCAAGCTGGCTTGGAAGCTGAGAGACCTAGTTCTAATATTTGTTTTAGAGAACATTTCCTTTGGTGCATCAGTATTCCTTGACTGTTTCTGGCAAACTCTATATCAAGAAAATACTTCAATTCACCCAAATCTTTCATCTTGAACACATGTTGCAATATTGTTTTAGTTTCCTTAATGAGTTCCAAATTGTCTCCAGTTACTAGCATATCATCAACATATACTAGGACTGTTGTAATTCCTTTTTTATATTCTTTGTACAAATAATGAATTGTCAAGTTGACTTTGTTTGAATTGCAGTTTCAATAGTGCTTCTGTCAGCTTGGAATTCCACTGCCTAGGTGCCTATTTTAGGCCATATCGGAATTTCAAGAGTCCGCACACGGGTCTAGACTCAACTGGCTCAGAAATCCCTAAGGTAATCCATATATGTCTCATCATATAATCCACCTTGGATGAATGCATTATACATGACTCATCGGATGAATAAATGGGTCATGGGTTCCTCCCGTGGTCACTAGATAGAAATTCTGTTAAGACTGACAACGGGCAACACATCGACTCGTTGGTATACCCAACGGGTTGTTGTGCTGAGTCGTTACCTCCACTGGAGAAACTATTAAAATTACAAACTTGACACGACGGGTGGTCACAATTACTCATTGTGTGAAACAATAGGTCGTTGCTACCACTCATTATCACTGAAGAAGGTTTCTGGGACTCTCAACCAATGACTCACACCACAAGTCGTTGTAACACACGTCGACTCATTGGTTGAGCCGTAGGGTCCTGAAAGAGGGATTTCTTTATGGGGCACCAACGAGTGATAGGAAGACTTATTGTTTCTAGGAATGGGTTGTTCCATGTCCTGTTGGTTCCCGAAGGACTAAACATGGCTGACCACGATTGACATAACGAGTCATTGGAGCTAACCACGACTCGTTGTCTTAGTCATTCTGAGGCAACTTTTCTGGTTTTCTTTTGGATGTTTCCTACAAGGTCTGATTTTGGTCTATAAAAATTTTCAGGGTGTTACAATATCTCCCCCTTGGAATCATTCATCGTCGAATAAAGGTTAAAACTGTTGGAAAACTAGAAAAAGATCTGCAATTCCCAGACTGAGACTATGAGATGGTTTCTGAAGAAGTAACTAAATCCGAACTGACTTAACCATGCTAACAGAGTTGATGCAACTAAAATGCACATAGAAAATCTTAATAGAGCTGATGAGTATGGAACTGAATAGAGTATTGAATAGGGACTTAGTACCTGATGCTGAAACTGAACTTGAAGGTAATAAATGAGGGTATCTAGCCATCATGTCTGCTTTTTCTTCCCATGTGGCTCCCTCAATAAGCTAGTTCCTCCACAAAACTTTCACTGAAGAGAATTCCTTTTTTCTCAGCTTACGAACCTACCGATCAAGGATCTGAATTGGGACCTCTTCGTAAGAGAGACTATCTTTCACTTCCACACTGTCTAGTGGCACAACTGATGTTGGATCACGATGCACTTCTTCAATAGTGATACATGGAAGACTGGGTGCATAGATGCTAATTTTGGAGGTAATTTTAACTCATATGCGACACTGCCAATTCGTTTCAGGATTCTGTAGGGTCCCACATATCTCATACTGAGTTTTTCTTTCTTTCCAAACCTTATTACCCCCTTCATAGGTGAAATTTTCAGATAAACCCAATCATCTACAGAAAATTCCAACTCTTTTCTCCTCACATCAGCGTAGGATTTCTATCGGCTTTGTGCTGTTTTCAACCTCTCCCTGATAAGTTGCACCTTCTGCATGGCTTCATGAACTGATTCTGACCTTATCAAGGTAGCTTCACCAACCTCAAATCACCCTATAGGAGACCTACACCTCCTACCATATAATGCCTCAAACGGGGCCATCTGGATACTAGAGTGGTAGTTGTTGTTGTATGCAAACTCAATGAGAGGTAGTGATCATCCCAACTGCCCTTGAAATTGATAACACATGCTCTCAGCATATCTTCCAGGGTCTGGATAGTCCACTCAGCTTGTCCATCTGTCTACAGGTGAAAAGCTGTGTTGAGCTTGACCTAGATACCGAGTCCTTTATGAAATAATTTCTAAAAATACGAGGTGAACTGGGTACCTCTATCTGAAATAATAGACAAGGGCACCCCATGTTGTCTGACCCAACTCCCGGATATATAGCCTAGCATAATCCTCAGTTGAGTCTGTAGTTTTAACTAGGAGGAAATGTGCTGACTTAGTCATCCGGTCTACTATCACCCAGATTGAGTTATGCTACCAACGAGTGTGAGATAGACCT
>JACEIK010002317.1:129709-148091 GCA_018107945.1 Datura stramonium
ACAAGAATTGGTAGAGGAGAAGATGAAATTGATGAACCCTAGGTGAGTTCTCTCACTTCTCCCTTCACTCCTAGGTGGTTTTCCAGAATAAAATCGTGACAAAATGGTTGTAGGAGCTAAGGGACCTATTTATAGTAAATGAGAATCGTGCAAAATTAAGCTTGTCATGGAATGGCTCCGTGTCACTGAGTGTATCATGGAGCACTGCCTCCGTGACACGGAGGTAACGCGGAGGCACACTGGAAATCAACAAAAATCATCTCTAGGCAGCCCCTTGCCGCGATGGCCGGCGTGACACGCTGCTCATGCAGTGCGATGGCATGCTGCTGGCGCGCAGGTCACCTGGCGTGGCACGGCGCTGGCGCACGGAACGCCTGCCTGCTTGCTGCCTTCCTCTTGTGCCTGGCATGGGCGTGGCACGACGCTGGATGCGGCCAGCCTTGCCAAGGCATTCTCCTTGCCGACTTTTGCAAATTGCTCCCGACTCCATTCCTCTACTTCACCAACTTATAAATTAGTTCCTCAAATTCATTTAAACCTAGAAAACAAGAACTAATCATGTTTGTTAGTACATATATTCACATTCATATAAAATCACATGAAAATGTATATAATTAATTAGCTAAACAAGACTAAATTAAGTTATAAAGCATCACTCGGACATGCTATTTTTCCCGAGATTAATGGACTCTAATAATCATACTGAAAACATAGTTTAAGATTTGAGTTTGGGGAATAAGCGTAAAAGGAAACTCTTATTGATGATCCCACATTGGACTGACGAACACTCATCTATTGCTGAGAATTCACTGGTTTGGAGAAGAGGAACCCTAGTTCTTGAAATCCTAAGAGCGTACTTTTCTCTGAAGTTTTTCAATATTACAAGAGGCAATGGGAGAAGTTAGTTGGCTAAACCCCTTAATTTCCATCTAACAAAACCCAATATGATGCAGTTTAAAAGTTAAAAATAAAAAAAATTATTAAACTTAGTTGAAATCCTTGCATTCCAGTCCCAATGGATTGTGTCACGAGTTTTTCTATCCATCAATGACTTGTGGAGTGGACTCGTGGGTTATTGGGTGATATAAATACTTGTAGGATCCCATACAACAGCCTATCAGGACGAGCCATCCTTTGATACCATGAGTCTTTCCTTGACTCATGATGTCTGGGTTTAACTCGAACATTTTACTGCATTAGATGATTCACACGACTCATGATCCCACCCTACGAGTCGTGGTTTTGGTTCGTGGTCCCTCAGAGGAAAAATTTAAAGTTGCAGGATCTTGTTCAGGCTGCTCAGGATGAACCTAACCACAACTTGTCGTCTCCTCCAATTAGTCGTGGCTTGGGTTGTGGTGACTGGAACATTGTAATATCTCTGGAATGCTTACCATGAGTCTTCCCATGACTCGTGGCCTCACACCATGACTCATGGTGTGAGTCTTTTTTAGGGGAAGCCCATATTTTCTGCTTATTTCCGCTTCATGTCTAGGATCTTATCTTAGGGGCTTTTAGAATGTTACATTATCTTCCCCTTGGGATCATTCGTTCTCTAGTTAAGGCTAAAACTAAACTGATTCCTGAGCTCTGAATTGGTAGAATGATAGCTGATTTGATTGAGAGGTAAACTCAACTGAATTCATGGGATAGGTATATATATTAAGGATTTTAAGAATAATTAATGGGACATGAAACTGATAAGAGTACTTGAGAGGAGATTGTTACCTCAAGATGACTCTGAACTAGGAGAGAATAGATGAGGGTACTTGGCCATCAAATTTGCTTCAGCCTCACAAGTAGCTCCCTCAACCAACTGATTCCTCCACAAAACCTTCACAGAAGAAACTTCCTTGTTTCTCATCTTATGAACTAGATGGTCAAGAATCTCAACGGGAACTTCTTCGTTAGAGAGACTATCTTTCACACCAATATTGTATGAAGGTCAAACTAAGGCTGGATTGCCAATGCACTGTTTCAACAAGGACACATGGAAGACCAGATGAATCAATGCTAACTTTGCAGGCAATTACAACTCATAGGCCACATTGCCAATGTGCCTCAACATTCTACAAGGACAAACATACAAGGACTGAGTTTTCCCTACTTACCAAATCTCATCACCCCTTCCATGGGTGAAACCTTTAGAAATACCCAATCATCCACTACAAACTCAAGAACTCTCCTTCTCATGTTTGCATAGGATTTCTGACGACCCTAAGCAGTTTTCAACCTCTCTTTAATTAGCTGAACCTTCTCCATAGACTCATAAACTGAATCTCCCCCTATCAAGGCAACCTCATCTACCTTAAACTATCCAATAGGTGATTTACATCTTCACTCGTAAAGCGCCTCAGAAGGAGCTATCTAAATACTTAAATGGAAGATATTTGTCATGCCTCACCTTGGGAGGAATGACTGGCACTTGATGCCACACTACAATATGAACTGACCTGGCTGAGCTCATGCACCTCTGGTGCATACTAGTGATTAAAATCAAGAAAACAATGAGCTATATCTTGGTTGTAAACACAACCTCAGGCCAACAAGGCCACCTACAGAAAAAGACAGCTAATCAACAAGAAGGAATTAAAGGGATCCTATGCAGGTCGACAAGACCACCGTGCTATCTAGTTATAACAGAATGAAAACAGGCGGTCACAATCATGTTATAGCTGAAAAGGCTGATAACTAATAGTTAAACTAGGTCCCATAGGGCCAACATGTAAAAGATAACATACATAGGCCCCACCCGACCAACAACAACCCACAACTGAGTATATGTGGCCTACAAGCCTCTAAGAGTGGAATAATGGTCGTGACAGGGCCCCGACCTACCCAAAAAATGTACAACAAAAGAAAAAATCTTCTTTAACTATCAACTCTGGAGAAAAGGAGCTGACGGGACTGCGGACTCTGGCTGGCAGCTAGGAAGGTCCTGAACCACGTCTATCTGCAATTGTAGGCAAGTAATGCAGCTTCCAAAAGATGGGCGTCAGTATAATATGTACCAAATATGTAAGGCAGTAATTAAAATGACTGAATAATACTGAAATAGAACTGAAAGTGATCAATAGAAAGGATAAGAGTGATAACCTGAATAGCCTCACAACCTTTTGTATAACCAACAATAAGTAATACAAATAAGAACCTTACTTGGCCCCCATAAGGCTGGAAGGTACAACCAGCACAGAATAACCCACCTGGGCCCCCATAAGCCTTGGCGAGTTCACTTCAATCTATATGCCGCTAACATGGTCATTTTGCATCAACAAGTAACTATAGCCAACTTACCTGACCTATGGATCTACAACTGAGCCCGCTAGACTCCTGTATTTGTGTCTGAGCCCGATGGGCTCCTGTAACTGCACCTTGGGCACACAAGGCTCGATGGAGGGTCAGTGATGCCGATATGGCATAAAAATAGAAGCCCATTCATGCATGGACTGTAATATGGCCCTTGGGCCTTAATATAGTCCCGTCGGTCAATATATAGCTCCTTTGAGTAATCTATATAGCCCCATAGACGATGAAACACATAGTAACCCTGAGGTTGGTTGACAAAAAGCTATATAAGGTAGGGTCAGTCCCAACTAAGATCGTAAACACTAATCTCAAACTAACGGTAGTAACTAATCACAACATAGATGCTTTTGGCTTTCTTACAAGGATATATTGGCCTTAACATACCTCGAATGCTAATTCTTTCTTATCCGATTAGTTCCAGCCTGTAGCTGGCGGTTCCACTCAACTGCAACCATTACACTGAGAGAATAGGGCTATTTTCAATACTAAAACTCAGCAAACACCAATATCTTTCAATAATAATATTAACTATAATTAAACTTTGTTTAACTCGGCCAAAAACTCACAATTTCTTGAGAGTTTAGAAGGGATAAATGCTTACCTATTGCCTGTAGCCGCTTAGGACTCAATTTGAAGTAATACCGACAACCTTTACTCGGTGGGGTTTCGGTACACCGAGCGAATTTTCAAGAAATAACTCCGCAGAGATGCTTTTAGTAGTCTTATAACTTGTTATCCAAGGTGATTTTGCGTTTTGACGAAGTTAAGAGGCATAATTTGACGAAAATTAGATGAAACCCACGTTTGCTCTCTATTCTAGATCTAGGAAATATTAGGAATTATTCAAATTAATCAAGATGGGGCTCTATATATTAATAGGGTGATGGCTAGGGGGGTGCCACATAGGCCATCATGCCATGGGGTTTTCGCGCTGCGCTACCCATTGTGCCGAGTGGCCGCCGTGTCGTGCAGGACATCGCAGGCCCTCGCCTCTCTCCCCTCAACTATCAGGTCTGGAATAAGTGAGGATATCTAGCCCTCATGTAATCCTCAGCTTCCCAATTCATCTTTTCTACATTTCTGTTCCTCCCCAGGACTTTAGCGGAGGCTACATATTTAGTCTTTAACCTACGAGCCTGCCGATCTAGTATAGTAACTGGAGTCTCTACATAGGACAATTCTTCAACAACTTGAACGTCTTCAATTGGAACAAATCAAGATGGGTCTCCTATACACTTTCGTAGCATTGACACGTGAAAGACTAGATGAACAGATTTTACCCCTGAAGGCAATTCTAATTCATATGCCACTCGACCTATCCTTCGGAGGATCCGATACGGGCCAATGAACCTAGGGCTAAGTTTTCCTTCTGGCCAAATTTTATCACGCGCTTCATTGGTGAAACTTTCAGAAATACCCTATCATCAACATTAAATTCCAAGTCTTTGCACTACACATCGGAGTAGGACTTCTGACGACTCGGGTTGTTAGCAAGCATTCTCTTATGAGCTTAACTTTCTCTTATGACTGATGGATCATACTAGGTCCGATTAACCCTGACTCCCCTACTTTGAACCATCCTATGGGGGACCTATATTTTCGCCCATATAAGGCCTTATAAGGTTCCATCTGGATAGCTGAATGATAATTGTTCTTGTATGAAAATTCGATAAGGGGTAGATGCTTGTCCCAACTTCCTCCAAAGTCTAGCACACATGCCTGTAACATATCCTCGAGCATGTGAATGGTTCGCGCTGCCTGACCATCTGTTTGAGGATGAAAAATTGTACTCAGATTAACTGTGTCCCCAAACCTTTCTAAAATAGCTGCCAGAATCTACCTATGAATTGTGCCCCTCTGTCAGAAGTAATGGATGATGGAACACCATGTAGTCGGACTATCTCCTTAATATACAACTCAGCGTAGTCTTCGGATGAAAAGGTAGTCCTAACTGGAAAAAAATTACTGAGTAAGTCTATCAACAATGGCCCAATAACCCTGTCATAAATTCCATATTAATTGCTTACCATTTTCACATAGGCACCGCTATCTTCTGAGTTAATTCTCTAGGTTTCTGATGCTCAGCCTTTACCTGTTGGCAATTAGGAAACTGTGCTACGAATTCAGCTACACCTTTTTCCATTCCAGGCCACCAGTATATCTCCTTTATATCATGGTACATCTTTGTCGATCCTGGATGAAGAGAGAAACAAGAATAATGTACCTCTGCCATAATCTAGTAGCGGAGCCCTGCTACATCAGGAACGCAGAGTCGACCTCTGAATCTCAAGACCCCGTCTTCCATTAACTCGAAGGCCGATAATTCACCCTGATGAACCTTGTCTCTGAGCTGTACTAGATTAGGGTCCTCATACTGCCGTTCCTTCACCTCCACAACTAGGGATGATACTGTTGTATTCTAAATCACAACCCCATTATCCTCTAAATCTACAACCAGGACTGCTAAACTAGCTAACTGGTGTAGCTCTCAATCCATTTCCTACTGTTCTGGCCTCAGATCTACTAAACTTCCCATAGATCTGCCGCTAAGGGAATCCACTACATTATTAGCCTTCCCCAGGTGATACAAAATGTTCACATCGTAGTCTTTCCACAATTCTAACCAACGATGTTGCCGCAAATTCAACTCTTTCTGTATGAAGATATACTGGATAATCTTATGATCGATAAAAATATCCACATGCACACTATACCAGTAATGCCTCCATATTTTCAAAGCATGAACCACTGTAGCTAACTCCAAATAATGGGTGAGGAAGATCTTTTCATGCTTTCTTAACTGCCTCGAAGAATAAGCAATCACCTTACCGTGTTGCATCAACACACACCCTAACCCAACGCTTGAGGCATCACAATATATAGAATAACCCTCTACATCTTCTAGCAAGGCTAACACAGGTGCAGATATCAACCTACTTTTCAGCTCTTGGAAACTCTACTCACAGGCCTTGGTCCAGTGGAACTTGGCTGCTTTCTGAGTCAATCTGATCAATGGCGCTGATAGGGCAAAAAATCCTTCCACAAACCTTTTGTAATACCCGACTAACCCTAGAAAGCTGCAAACTTCAATTGGAGTTATAGGTCCAGGCCATGTCTTTACTGCCTCAAAATTTCTGTGAATAAACCTGAATACCAGCATCTGATACAATATGGCCCAAGAAAGCTACGAAATTCAGCCAGAACTCACATTTAGAGAATTTTGCATATAACTGGCGATCTCTGAGGATCTGGAGTACTGTTTGCAAATAATCTTTGTGTTCAGTTTTTGAGCGGGAATACACTCATTAATAAACACTATCACAAATAGATCTAAATATGACCTGAAGATGTTGTTCATAAGATCCATGACACTGCTGGGGCATTCGTCAATCTGAAGGACATAACCAAAAATTCAAAATGGCATATCTGGTTCTGAAAGCTGTCTTCGAGATATCTTTCTCCCGAACTAGCACCCCGTGATATCCTGACCTTAAGTTGATCTTGGAAAAATATTTTGCCCCTTGCAACTGATCAAAAAAATCATCTATCCTTGGAAGAGGGTATTTATTCTTAATAGTAACTTTATTCAACTTTCGATAATATATACACATGCGTAGGGAACCATCATTCTTTCTTACAAACAGAACTGGCGCACCCTACAGCGAACTACTAGGCCTGATAAAACCTTTATCTAACAAGTATTTCAACTGTTCTTTCAATTCTTCCCATTCAATAGGAGCCATTCGATACGGAGGGATGGATATAGGCTGAGTACCTGGTAGCAAGTCGATCAACAAATCGATTTCACACTCTAGGGGAATACAAGGAAGTTCGTCTAGAAACACATTTGGAAACTCATTAACCACTAGGATGGACTGAAGATTCAGGGATTCTTCTTGCATATCCCGAACCATAACAATATGGTAAATAAAACCCTTCATTATCAACTTTCTCGCCTGAAGATAGGACATGAACCTACCTTTGGGCGTAGCTGCATTGCCTTTCCACTCTCGCACTACCTCCCCTAGAAAGTGAAATCGGATAGTTTTGGTCCAACACTCCACATTGGAATAACATGGCGCTAGCCAATCCATACTCATAATTGCATCAAAATCAATCATTTCTAGCTCCACTAAATCTGCTAAAGTCTAGCGATTGACAACCTCTACTGTGAAACCCTGGTAAATCCTTTTAGCAATAATAGAATCACCGATGGGTGTAGACATAGAGAAGGGTCGCTGAAGCAATTCCGGTGTTATACCAAACTTTCAGGCCACTAATGGAGTAACATAGGACAAAGTGGAATCTGGGTCTATCAAAGCATAAATAGAGTGAGAGCAAATGTCCAGCATACCTGTCACAACATCTAGTAACGACTCTTACTTCTGTCGTCCTGGTAAAGCATAAGTGCCATCTGGACCACTGCCCAAACTAGATTCCCTTGATCTATCTCGGCCTCTACCAGCTGGAGTTGAGGGACTGCTCCCTGCTGAAGGTGTTGGGGCATGTGACCCTGCTGAAGACCTATCCTGGCGGTCCCGATCACCCCGACCTCTAGCTGGACCATCCCTCATCATATGACCCTCTTGTCCACAGGTATAACAAGTAGTAGAACCGTACCTGCACAGCCCAATATGATGTTGGATGAAAATGGTACAACGTTGTACAGTGGACCTGCTCTAGTCTGATCCCCTCTACTGCTGGGAGCTTGATGCTCGCGAGCTCTCGCCGGGTCCTAACTGTCCCCGATGGTCTGGTCTACCAGCCTTCTTTTGTGGAGGTGAGGGTCTGGGTGGCCTTCCTGACATACACGGCCTAGGTCCACCCTAGAATTCTACCTGCGTGTCACTGGCCCTGGCTCTCCGGTGCTGCTCTTGATTTTCCCTTTTTACTTCTCGCTATCGCTGCCTAATCCCTTTAATATTTTGAGCAAAAACCTGAATGCCAGGTAATGTCCATGTCCTCCTGTAAGGTAGCTGTAGCACAAGTTTCCACATACTGTAGGAGTATCCCCATAATAAACCGATGTACCCTGGCTGGCATGCTATCCACAAAGACTGGCACATATCTGGCTAAGGAGTCAAACCTCATTGCATATTCCTAGACACTCATTGAACCCTATTCTAGGTGCAAAAACTGATCCTCCCAGGCTTGCTAGATTTCTTGTGGAAAGTAATGATCTATGAAGGCCTCTAAAAAGCTAGAACAAGTCGGAGGGGGTACGTCTCTACCTCGGGACCTTTCCTAACTCTCATACCATAATACCTCTATGTCCTATAACCGAAATACTACTAACTCGATCGACTCTGCGGGCGTGGCATGCATCACCCTAAAGATCTATTATAACTGATCCAGAAAGTCTTGAGGGTCCTCTCCACGGTTTACCATCGTGAACTGCGGGGGACTTAGGGCAAGGAACTCTCGGACCCTCGAACTTCTAGGTCCTCCCATATATTTATAAACAATGTGTATCACCGGCTGGCACTGAGCGGCCATCATCTGAGCCAGCATATAGACAACGCTCTTAACTTCCTGATCTGATAGTATAGGTATAGGGACTGCTAGGGGTGATGCTGAAATTTCTACTTCCCTAGGGGGCTCCTGGCGTGGTAGAGAATGCTGGAGATACCGAGACAAAGTCTCCCTATTGCCCTCAGATCGAGCCAGCTCTAACAGTGGCACTCTGTTAGTGCCCTCTCCTACCGAGACATCCATCTCTTGACTAGTCGTGGTATGTCGTGCATCAGACATTTCCTATGAAAATAAGCAGAATGATGTAAAATTAAGGAGTTACCCTATACAACATGACTCTATAGCATGACTAGAGAAGAAAGGAGGGTAACCACGCTATTATGCCTCGTAACCTCCTGCTTACAGAATGTGGTGCACAACACACCCATAGACAAGACTCTACTAAACACGGCTTATAGACTCCCTAGGATACGACTTGCTCTGATACCAAGTTTTTCATGCCTCACCTTGGGAGGCATGACTAGTACCCGATGCGACACTGGGATCTAAACTAACTTGGATGGGTTCATGAACCTCTGGTGCATACCAGCGATTCAAATCAAGAAAAAAATGAGCTATATCTCGACTGTAAACATAGCCTCAGGCCGACAAGGCCATTTGCAGAAGAAGACAACTAACCAACAACAAGGCAATAAAGGGATCCTATGCGGGCCGACAAGACCACCATGCCGTCTAGTTATAACAGAATAAAAACTGGCAGTCACAATCATGATATAGCCGACAAGGATACTAATTAATATCTAAACTAAGCCCCACATGGCCAACACATAAAAGATAACATACATAGGCCCCACACGACCAACAACAATCCACAATTGAGAATTTGTGGCTTGCAAGCCTCTAAGAGTGGAATAATGGTCGGGATAGGGCCCCGACCTACCCAAAAGCTTTACAACAAAAGAACAAACCTTCTCTAACTATCAACTCTGGAGAAAAGGAGTTGACGAGACTGCAGACTCTGGCTGGCAGCTATGAAGGTCCTGAACCATGTCTATCTGCACCTATAGGCAAGTAATGCAGTGCCCCAAAGATGGGCATCAGTACAACATATACCGAGTATGTAAGGCAGTAATGAAAATGACTGAGTAATACTGATAATAGAAATGAAAGCAATCAATAGAAAGGATAAGAGTTATAACCTGAATATCCTCACAACCTATTGTATATCCAACAATAAGTAATGCAAAGAAGAACCTTATCTGGCCCCCATAAGCCTGGAAAGTACAACCAGCACAGAATAACCCACATGGGCCCCCTTAACCCTAGAGAGTTCACTTCAATCTATATACCCCAACATTGTCATTGTGCATCAACGGGTAACTATAGCCAACCTACCTAGCCTCTAGGCCTGCAACTGAGCCTAATGAACTCATGTAACTACATTCTGGGTACATAAGGTTCAACGGAGGCTTAGTGATGCCGATATGGCTTATAAATAGAAGCCCATTTGTGGATGGACTATAATATGGCCCTTGGGCCTGAATATAGCCTCGTCAAACAATATATAGCTCCTCTGAGCGATCTATATAGCCCCGTAAGGGATGGTACAGCTAGTAACCCTGAGTTTGGTCGACAGAAAGCTATATAAGGTAGGGTCAGTCCCAACTGAAACCATAAACACTAAACTCAAACTAATTGTATCACCAAATCACAACATACATGCTTCTGGCTTTCGTACAAGGATATAGGTCATTTTACTATACGAAAGGAATAACTTGCCTAAGAGATTGGCCTTAACATACCTCGAATGCCAATTCTCACTTATCTAATTAGTTCTAACCTGTAGCTGGCGATTCCACTCAACTGCAACCCTTACGCTGAGAGAATAGGGCTATTTTCAATACTAAAACTCGAAAAACAATGATATCTTTCGATAATATATTAACAATAATTCAACTCTATTTAACTTGGCTAAAACTCACAATTTTTTGAGAGTTTAGAAGGGAGAAATGCATACGTATCACCTGTAGCCGCTTAGGACTCAATTTGAAGTAATCCCGACAACCTTTACTCAGCAGGATTCTGACACACCGAGTGATTTTCAAGAAATAACTCTACAAAGATGCTTCTAGTAGGCTTAGAACTCGTTATCCAAGGTGAATTTGCATTTGGACGAAGTTTAGTGACGTAATTTGAAAAAAATTAGATGAAACCCACATTTGCTCTCTATTTTGGTCGAGGAAATATTAGGAATGATTAAAATTAATCAAGATGGGGCTTTATATATTAATAGGGTGGTGGCAAGTGGGGAACGCCATGTAGGCCATCACACCATGGGGTTGTCGCGCCGCGCTGCCCACTGCACTAAGTGGTTGCCGCGTTGCACAGGCCGTCGTGCAGGCCCTCGCGGCCGAGCCTTGCCCAGCCCTGCTAACCCATTGGATGATGTCCTCACTCGTCCTACCTTTGAGTCTTCTCCCGCATGCGTCATGCTCTCATTGCTCATCGCAAGCCCACGCGCACGTACACTGGTCGCTAACATCTTACGGGGTGCAACACTATTATTGTAAGAAAACTCTATGAGAAGTAGGTGACATCCAAATTACGTTTGAAATTGATCACGCAAGCCCTTAACATTTCCTCTATGGTTGGAATGGTCCATTCTACATGACCATCTTTCTACGGATGGAAATCTATGCTGAGATTTACTTGGGTACCGAGACATTTCTAAATGGTCTTCTAGAACTGAGATGTGAATTGAGTACCTCTATCTGAAATGATATAGAAAAGGACTTCGTGAAACCTGACTAAATCTTGGATGTAAAGTTTAGCATAGTCCTCCACTGAATCTGCAGTTTTGACTGGCAAGAAATGAGCTAACTTAGTTATTCGGTCCACTATCACCTATATAGAATCATGTTGTCGACGTGTTTGAGGTAAACCTATGATGAAGTCCACATTTATTACTTTCCACTTTCAAGTAGGAATACTGATATCTTGAGTCATACCTCATTGTCTCTAATGCTCTGCCTTAAATTGCTCACAATTTAGGCACGTAGCCACACAATTTTCAACATCTCTCTTCATACCATTCCACCAATAAACTTTCCGTAGATCATGGTATATCTTGGTGGAACTGGGTGAATAAAATATCGAGATTTGTGAGCCTCTCCTAGCATCTGCTATCTCAAGTCATCCATATCTAGAATACACAATTGGCCTTGATATTGGAGAACACCGTCTCCCCCATGGGAGAGCATCTCCACCTTATGATTGTTGAAAACTTCCTTCAATTTTAGTAGAAGAGGATCATCATCTAGTTTTTCATAAATTCCGCCACTAGAGAAGATTCCTATCACGACCCTTGCATTGACCCCGAAAGCAACACGGGACCTAGAATCATGAATGGTTCCAAGTTGACCCATGGTACATGTGTAACATAAGAATACACTATGTGAAATAAAGCATAATGAAAATCATGAGCGGACGTCTAAGATACCATAAAATGTAAACGGGACTACTTGTCAACACTGTTGAGAATCTACACATGGAAGTCTGAAAAGCCTCTAATCATAAGATGAGCTATTAGGATAAGCCTCCGTCTAACTCGACTAATTCTAATACTGAAAGGAATAAAAGAAAAAATAATGCCAAAATAATTTCCTCAAATGATGAGGACTAACCCCAAAGCTAAGACTGGGTTGGACTGAAGCAAGAGTGAGTCCAATGAAGGGGCTGAGACTGATCACCCAAACCTATATCATGAGATAGTATAGCATAAAAGTATGTGGTCAGTATGTTAATATACTGAGTATGTAGGACAAGTAAAACATGATAGTAAAACAGTAAACTGAAATCATGAGTAAGAGATAGACCAAAACATGAGATTTTGATCATAAACTAAACATAGTGGCTCAAGATTTAAAAAACTTAATCATAAAGATGGACATGACTGAAATCATAAATGAATCTCATAAACTGTATATTGAGCCAAAAATTTCGTAAGTCATAATATCGTAAAGCATAAACATGAACATGCTTAGTAAATCATGGAACAGTGGGAGATTCTCATAACCAACATACTCCAAGGGAGCATAGATGGAGCCCAAATTCTAACCTAGTTGGGAGGTGTGTCCATATCTAGCCAAGGGTATGAATCTTGAAGGCGTGATATCACTCATGAGCCCAGTAGCATAAAGGAGACACTCTCAACTGGCGAGGACCCTTAGTGTAACACCCTGAATGTTTCTACGATTAGATTCTAGGCTTAAGGAAAGAAAGAAGACAAAAGGTGGAATTTATTTAGTAGAACAAGTCGGAGGACGACTCGTTAGGAGGCCCCACGAGTCGTGGTCAGACCCATGGGGAAACAATTTTGTGGTCTAGTCAAGTTAGGTGGTGACGGACGACCTGATGAGTCTTGCCAGGCAATGACTCATTAGGTTGATCCTTCTATGGAGGCTAGGGTCCCTAGATTAAGTCTCAAGCAGTGTAGTTGACATAAGGGTATGACGAGTTGTTAGATGTGGCAACGACTTATCACATTAGTCGTTAGATGGGAAAAGATAAAGTCGTGAAGAGATTCTAATGTACTTGATAAATGGGTCCAACGAGTCGTTGGAGAAGGTAACGACTCGTTACGTTGGTCGTGGGTTGAAGGAGCTGAAGCTGTGTAATTTTTTCCAGTGCACCTAACGGGCAGGGACGAAAAGTAGTTAGAAGGAACAACGACTAATCACATGAGTTGTGGTCACATATCAGGTTATTTTGTTCAGTTTTCCTAGGAGTATTTTGGTAATGTTCGATGCTTCTAGAATTAAAGTGACGTCATATTGGGCTTCTAAGGGACGTTTTTAAGGGTTTTTCAAGGCTAAACCCTCATTTTCTCAACTCTCTTTCCTCTCCTCTCAATATCAAGGTTTTCCAAAGATTTTTCCTCCAAGCTTCAAGGTGCAATTTCGAGTGGGATTTCTTCTATCAGGTAAGCGGGTCTTTCAACAAGGATAATCTTCCATCCTTGTGCCCCAAAATGTTTTTATCAAAATGCCAAATTTCAATTATTCTAGAAAAGCATGACCTAGGATTTTGTGTAATGGGTGATTTCTTCTATATTTATTTAAATTCCAAGATCGATTATGATTATGAGAGTAATTGTGATGTAGAATAATTGGGTTACCTTGAACTATGTGTTGTATGATGAGAAATGAGAGATTATAGAATGTCTTCATAAAATGACTTAAACTTTGAATGAGGCTTTATTATTGTCCACTCAATTATCATAATTACTTGCATCCATGTTTAAATATGTGAAAATCGTATGACTATCCCTAATAACTTGATTATTCAATTGATAGATATGTTGAGAAGAAATTAGATCTTATGGGCTTGAATAATTGAAGGTAAAATATGCATGTTCGTTATGCCTTTGATGGAATTGATCGGGTATGAGGTAAATTATGGTAAGGGACAAATTAATGCATCCTTCTCATGAATTGAAGTAAATCTCTAAATGGGTTTTATGAAATGAAAATGTATGCTTCTTCCATAATCTTGTTGTAAATATATAAGTTATGAGTCAAGTATATGACTTCCCGTAAATCTAGAATATATGAAACAACATATGCATGTTAAGATACGAATTGGATCTATGGATCAGGAATGACTTATGATACATGTTGAATGATATGAAGGCAGAACTTAATGTGGTGGAAGTATAATGCATGATGTGAATCTATAGCTACTCACTAATGTAGGATGTTTGAAAAAATACTGATGTGGCTCTATGATGAAATGAATGATGATGATAAAGCATGAGATTGATATTATCAAAATATTGTGCTTGTTGTTAGTGGATAGTAACCTCGATCCTTCCGAAATGAATGTTGTATGATGAAAGTAGTGTATGTTTGTGTTTATGGCTAGCTGTAGTAGCATAGACCAGATAGATGATGTCAGATCAGTACTCCTCATCTTCTAGTCAGCCAGGGACTCTCCATACCCGAGAATTTTTCCCTTGGTTCAGTCGGGATCCTCCATAGCAGAGAGTGACTCCCTAGTTTAGTTGGGATCCTCCATAGTAGAGAGTGACTCCCTAGTTCAGTCAGGATCCCCCATAGCAGAGAGTGACTCCCTAGTTTAGTCAAGATCCTCCATAGTAGAGAGTGACTCCCTAGTTTAGTTGGGATCCTCCATAACAGAGAGTGACTTCCTAGTTCAGTCGGGATCCTCCATAGCAGAGAGTGACTCCCTAGTTTCAGTTGGGTTTCTCCCTAGTATAGAATGACTCCCTTAGTTATGTTATCAGTATGATTCGTATCTATATGATTCAGACTTCATATTATAACAGATTTAATATGATGATAATCATACTCAGTTGTCAACAGTGATACAGTACAGGGTGCGATGTTAGTTTAAGAATCAACTCTTATTAAACGTTCCGAACTGGACCCTTATGCATGAGTTTGATGATGTGTACTAAAGTGAGATCTAAAGGAAAATTTCATGTATATATATGTGTATGTGAATCATAAGAGGATAATGTCATGTTAATCAGTTATATTGATGTACTTGGTTAATTCCTTGGTGTATATTTTCCTATTTAATTATTTATGTTATCCCCCATGCTTAGTACATTCCAAGTACTGACCTCATGCCTTTTATGCTATATTGTTTCATGACATAGATTCAGGTCTTCAGACTCAGCCTCGTGGTTAGATTCGCTTCCTTCCCTCTCAGCCGCCAGTGATGAGTCCTCATCTACCGAGGATGTGATTTATGTTTATGCTTTCTTTATGTTTCAATTTCAGATTTAGGAGTTAGCTGGGGGCTTGTCCCAATAATTCATCAGTTCAGTAGAAGGCTTTCAGAGTAGATTAGATAGACTCAGCGTTGTATCAGAGTGTTGCCATAATTGTATTTTTTGGTTCTTATTTAGACTCTTGCAGTTGGCTTCCGCTTAATCATGTCGATGGTTGTTTATATTGTCAAGGGAGATGCTACGATTATGCCATGGTTCGACTTGGAGCCTTTTGGGGTTCCTTGTCCCATGTTATGGCTAAGGTGTGAACTCGGGTCGTGAAAAACATGGTATCAGAGAAAAGGTTTAGAGTGTCCTAGGGTGTCTGAAAGTCGCATTACGTAGAGTCTTCTTCATGGGTGTGAAGCACGCCACACTCATGACGAGGAGGCTACGAGACGTTTTAGGAATGTTCCCTTTTCTTCATGATTCTTATCGTGCGTAGAGTATGAAGCCCTTAATAGTTCCTTCCCTTACTCGTACTTTACGCGCTTGCAGATAATGCCTCCTAGATGAGAAAATGGAAGGTGAAATGATAATGACTGCCAGCAGGTACCACCAGCCCCGACGAACCCAATGGACGACCATGTTACCCATGCCGAGTTCTAGGCAACTCTTAATATGTTGGCACGGGCTATGATCACCCAGATTAACCAGCAAGCTATGGCTCGTATTCCCCAGAATGGGAATGTAGCGGTTACAAGGGTAAGGGATTTTCTCCAGATGAACCCACCCGAGTTCTTGGTGACAAAGGTAGACAAGGACCCGTATGAGTTCATGGAAGAAATTCAGTAGATTACCCACATCATGGGGGTGATGGGAATTGAGAGCGCAGACTTACCTCCTACTAGCTAAAAAGAGTTTCTTATATATGGTTTTTTCAGTGGAGGGACAGTTGAGGGACTAGAGTAGGCCCCATAGGTTGGGATGAATTTAAGACTGTGTTCCTGGACAAGTTCTTCACTAGAGAATTGAGAGAGGCTAAGGTGGTAGAGTTCAT
Source organism: Datura stramonium (assembly GCA_018107945.1). Taxonomy (NCBI): domain Eukaryota; kingdom Viridiplantae; phylum Streptophyta; class Magnoliopsida; order Solanales; family Solanaceae; genus Datura; species Datura stramonium. The sequence continues at coordinate 146,284 of JACEIK010002317.1, forward strand.
CAACCTGAAATAGAATGACACGACAGTTCAAGAGTATGCATTGGAATTTACCCGGTTATCCAAGTATGCCCCGGAGATGGTAGCGGACTAGAGGGTCCGAGTGAGCAGGTTTGTGAATGGAGTGTCAGACTCCTTGATTAAAGAGTGCAGGACTTCCATGTCGCATAGGGATATAGACTTCTCACGTTTGGTGATATTCGCGTAACAAATGGAGGGGGGGGAGGCGAAAGAAAAAGAGAGAGAGGCCAAGAAGGCCAGGAGAGGAGGTTCAGAGTCCTCTTTGCCAAGGACGAGTGGTAGACACCGCTCATTTTCCCAGCAGAAGTTGATAGCCCCAGCATTTTTAACAGTCAGTGCTCCGTAAAAACCTAGAGTAAGGGAGATTACATATCCGATGTGTACCAGCTGTGGAAAGCACCACTTGGGAGAATGTATGGTTAGATCAGATGTTTGTTTTTGGTGCGACCAGTCGGGCCATAAGCACCGAGATTTTGCAGCAGCAAAGCAAGGTGAGAGTAGATCCTTGGCCATTTCTTCAGTATCATCGATATCCCAGTCATTTCAACAGGGCATGTCACCTAGCTTGGGTAGCGGACATTGTCAAAACTGCTCCTATGCCGTGATAGCACACTAGGATAAGGGCAAGTCGCTAGTAGTTCCCATAGGTATGTTGTAAATCTTGCATAACTCTTTGTATGTTTCTAGCCCTAGAACCCCAGTACTAAATAAAGAACTTATAGTTGTTATTGAGGAGAGGTTGTTGACATGTGATGAGAATAGTTGTTGAGACTGGTTGTGATGGTTAAAGGTGAATGGGAGGAGCTACGAGTAAGTGAATTAGTCCCGACTTTGAGAAATACTCAGGAGCCTTAGAATTACGGCTTAAATCTATGGGGGAGATGGTAAGTATGTGAGCCTAGTCGGTTCTTAGATTGGATAGTAGGGGAGTCTTAACCCTAGCAGTCATGGTATGTCAATCCCTTCAGGTTCAGATGATTTCTCTAGTAGTTTGGTTGAAGCTAAGTTATGTCCATCCCTCTGTGCGAATTCCCAGAAGTTCTAGATAATTGCTTCAGACAGCGATGCCAACTTACTTTACGAATCCTTTAGGCTCATTAGGTTGGTGGAGGGTTAATTCTCCCAGGTTTCCTGTTCTTTCAGAGTTAGCTCGTGATGTGTTGGCTATTCCAATTTCAAGTGTGGCTTCAGAATGTGCATTTAGTACTAGTGGTCGTATTCTTGATCCATTTAGAAGTTYATTGACTCCTAAATGTGTGCAATCTCTTGTTTGTGTCCAAGATTGGCTTAGACAAGAGACTAATCCTATTCGTGTTGAGGAAAGTTTGGAGTATCTTGAGAAACTTGAGCTTGGTAAGATTTTATATTTTTTAGTTGGTTGTTTAGGCTTTTAAGTTTTAATGCAATAATAAATTAATAGTATACTAATTTGTGTTTTATGACATATTTGATTAAATTACCTTTAGAGATGGCAATAAATGGAAGAGAGTCTTGCATTGTTGATGTATGATTGCAATTTGCAATTTGCTACTAGTGCGGTGCTTACTAATGACCGGTGAGTTGAATTATTGACTACTTTATTCATTTGATCATTGTCATTTGTCTCATACTCTCTCATAGTCTCATTGTGATTGATGATATTTTTTTGTAATATTATTTTTTTATCTTAAAAGTTATATTCTAATTTTTTATTTTATCTTACTATTTATTAGGCTCAACGTTCAACGGTTCAAGTTCAATCATGCCTCCTAAATTTAGCTCACCCATTTGGAAATACTTTGAGGTTGTTC
>JACEIK010002317.1:178909-198581 GCA_018107945.1 Datura stramonium
TAGTCCAGTCCCTGTGGGATCGATACTTGGCTTACTTGAGCCACTTACTACTTGTTCGACCACGTGCACTTGCGTGTAGTCATCCAGACAACCGAACATTTAGGGTTGTGTTAGCAATTGAGGATGAGTCCGAGTTTCTTGACGAATTTTTAGTAGTCAAGAGACTTGCGTTGTGCTGCGACGTTAAATCAGGAGCTTATTGGGAGGTAACCCATGAGGTGGTTTGATGAAGTTTGAGTAACCAAACCACCTGTGTCATGTCGCGATGTTAAATCAGCCTCTTCTTAGAAGGCAACCCAAGTATCTTGACTTATTTGTTTTCAATGTGCAAGTGAAACAAAAACTGGTGGGTGAAAGTTTTGCTGGATAGGACTGTATTACGAGCCTCAATACAAACTGTAGGATGATTGTATGACTCATAGTACTGTTCGTGTTGAAAAATAGAGACTTTTCCAAGTGCATGAGTTCACATTACGGTTGGCCATTACAAACTGTACCTCAGTGGTACAAGTCATAGTACTCACTGTAATGGTGAACCATTTTAAGTGTGGAACTACAAAAAACTCCGACCTATGAGTCATGGTACAAGTCATGGTACCTTGGTACAACTCGTACCATACACTCATAGGTCCCCAAGTAAGTTCCTCAGTCTCCAAGTACGACTCCATGGGACGAGCATGACGAGCTGAATAAATGAAATAACCCACGTGACCGACTCAACTGCATTGTTGTAATCATCCCCTAACCTATTTAAAATCAAAAATTTTGAACATCAACTCCCACGCAAACACAATTACACCAACGATTACAGCAGAGGGGAGTGTGCCTTCCACCCGCCTTCTCAGGATGACATGAGCGCTTAGAGTGCCACAGGTATATCCTGCTCCTGGTTTTTCATTTTTTTACTTCTTTGGGGACAAAGCATGACTTTTGAAAAGGGGGGATATATCTATATTTTGCTTTTTGATCATATGAGGGTTTTTGTTGCCATGTTTCTTATCCCTCGGACATGCTATCTAATAGAACCAGCATGTTTAGGATTTTTTTTTTGTGTTTTGTTTAACTAGAAGTAGCTTAAGAGTACTTTACAGCCAATAAATGCACATGTGTTTGAAGTTGTTGAAAAAAATGACCCTTTTTAAAGTTCTAAGTGTTAGCTGTGTATGTTGATTGCAAAGCATGACTACTGTGGATCTTTGTATGGAATTTGATAGATTGGCATGTGTAGTTATATCTTAGCAGTGCATGAACCAGATAGGTAGAATAAATGCAAATCTGTACCATGTGTGAGCGAGGATTATTACCTAGTTCAATACTATGTAGAGGATCTAGAACTTGCCCGGTTGGTCTTTATATAGGTTGTAGGATAGTTGGTTAGGAAAGGATCATAGGCCATTTTTTATTTAGTCCACTTGTAGCCTATATTGACCTACCAAATAAAATGAATCCCTTGATCCCATGTATGAGCCTAAAGTTGACCTTTTTGTTGATTAGCCCATTCACCTTCCCTATTTTATTTGTAATGAACCTGTTTTGGCCTTGGTCCATCCTTAGACATTGTGAACCTCAACTCAAGCAAAATGCCTAAGTTGAGGGTGGATATTGTAGGTGTGCATAGATAAGGTGGGGGAGAAAAATAGAAAAAGTTAGTTAATAAAAGGTAGGGTGTGGTGAATAAAAAGAAATGAAAAAGAAGAAAAGAGAAAAAGAAAAGAAAAATGTAATCAATAAAGTTGAAAAAGGAAAGAGAAAAAAACTCACCACATCCACAAAAGATAATTGAATGGAGAAAAAGAGAGGAAAGAGATGAAAAGGAAAAAGGGGTAAAAAGTAAAAAGTGAAGCCAAGTTGTGTAGTTTCAAGGAGGATTAGTCACTATTTTCATATCTACCATACCCGATCCGAAGCCTACATTACAAACCGATAAAATTTCTAGATTGATCCTAGCCTGACTATCTGAAGAATCGAAGTAGAGAAAATAAGGGTAAGCCTATGGTATCCGTTGTGCAATATTTGGAACATCTTTGTGAGAGTAAGAATCTTAGTTGTTAGTCCAACGTTTCATATATGTGTGTGTGTGTGTGAGTGACTGAGTGTTGGGGACTTCATTTGTCGTGAGGGTACATGATTTGTATTGCATTCTTCCTGTTGTCTATGTAAATAGCATTAGTGATAGCTCAGTTAACTGCTAATAGTTAGGTGTCATGCCTAGATCCCTGTGTGTCATGAATTGTAGTTGCATGTACGCATAGCTAACTTTGTTTTGAATGCAAAAGGGGTCAATATTTGATAATGGTCGTGTAGTGCAAATTCTGATGTGTTGGTTGTAGGTCTTCTACTTTACTTTCTAGTTAAGCACTGTTTTATAGTTTGGTTTTGTTTGCCTAAGAACATACAAAAGCTTTAAGTTGAGGGTGTTGATGTGTTTGAGTTTACAACACTTTCAACGCTTAAAACTGAGGAAATATGTGTGGTCTTAGGTATGTTTATACAGATATGATGCACTTTTACTGTCTTTTCAGAAAAATCATATGTCAGAGTTGAATTTTGTAAAAGAAGAGCAAAAGTGCAGAAAATGGGCAGAGTGAAATTCATATACGAGTCATACCTTGGTGGTACGAGCCGCACAAAGTAGCCATGATAAAATCCATAGGAAATACACAAGGGAATGGACAAGTACGACTCTTGGTACAAGCCGTACCAAAGCAGTCGTGGAAAACTTCAGATAGATGCACTTGTTTAGTTTCCTGGTATGGCAGTAGCTACATGTCATGATGACCATATACGACTCGTACCAAGGAGCCGCAGTGAACTTTAGAGAAAATATTAATTGGCATATCTCAGGGTACGAGAGGATACCACGAGTCACGATATCAAGGTACTAGTCGTACCAAAGTACTCGTGAAAGTATTCATAGGATGCAAGGTTTCACAGTATCAGACCACAATAGGAACATACGACTCGTAATAGAATTGTGTGATTCGTACCAGCTCCCAGGACTTAACCAATTTCAAAGCTGCCTAGCATTGTATGGATGGAAGGTACGACCCGTAGCTACAAGCTACGACTCGTAGGATCTGGCGGCGGCAGTTATAACAGTTTCCCTGTTAATTTAGGAAAGATTTCTAATTATTTTTATAAATACTTTTCTAGGTTATTTTTGTAAGGTATCACGCTTTGAGACACACTTTTAGACATAGTTGTTGATATAGAACGAATACTTTGGATATTCTTCTTGAATTTTCCAATATTCTTGGAGATTTATTCATTGTTCTTGAATTGTTTGAAGTTGAATTATGTAATAATCAATTCGGTTTTATTTCAATCATCATTGTTAGTCTTTAATTATGATGTTTTGCATGACTCTAATTCTTTTCATACAAATATGAGAGGCTAAAACCTCCACAACTACGATTGTGGGAACCATGGTAGATTAACTAACAAGGGTTAAAATAAAATTAATTCCAAACTCATACGCATGCTTGTATTGTTTATCTCTTCATCTTAAACATTTCTTAACGATGCGTAACATTAGGACTTGCCTGAATTCTCTACTTTCTTGAACCTAGAGAAGTAAAGATTAGGAAAAGAGAAGAATAACAAAGCCTTGAATTTTATAATTCATTGAATAACTTGAGTTGCGGTAACAGGATGGTTAATTTTAAATAGTTGATAACGGTTAAAGTGAGAACACTAAGACACCTAATCTGGTAAATTGTAACGATGCGTAACATTAGGGGATCTGCCTGAATTCTACTTTCTTGAACCTAGAGAAGTGGAAGATTAGGAAAAGAGAAGAATAACAAAGCCTTGAATTTTATAATTCATGAATTATATTTGAGTTGCGGTACGTATTTGTTAATTTTAAATAGTTGATAACGGTTAAAGTGAGAACACTAAGACACCTAACTGGGTAAATTGCGCATACCATCCAATAGGGATGAACTAGTCATTTGAAGAACCTATTTTATCAATTCTATAGGCTAAGTATAGGGATAGATCACTACTGTAATAACCCGAAGTAGTTATGAATCTATGGGGATCACTTCCCTAGTTACTTGCATAAACTTGACAATAACATCAATTTATAATACTCTTACTTCATTATTCATTGAACCCACCCACCACCACCACCAAATAGGAAATAACGGTACTAAAAGCATAAATACTAGCATTATTCTACATCCTGACCATATTTCCTATGGGATCGACCCCAACCTAGTTGGGTTCTTTATTGACAACGTCCGCATCATACTTTTACAGGGGTGTGATTTGAGCATTATCAGGATCATAAGCTATTTTTGATCAGTCCATGAGCCAATTTGACCATCCAAATAATGTAAATAATCCCTTGATTCCTAATTTTAAGCCTAGTTGACCCTTTCTTTTCATTAGCTTGTTCACCTTTCCTGCTTAACTTGAAACCTTTTATTTTGGTCATAGTCCCTCCTTGAACATTGTGTACTTCAACTCAGGTAATCACCTAATTTGAGGGTGGCTACTGTAGAGGTGTAAGAAAAGTAGATGGGATATGAAAAGAACATCTAGTGATGAAAGAGAAATTGTGAGTGTAACGCATTCCATATTTTTTTTTAGAAAACAAGATCGAATAAAAAGAGAAATCCACACCCATAGTGAAAGAGAATGATTGAATAAAAGGAGAATAGAGAGAAAAATGTTTGGTCACAAGTAGTGCAATGGTGGTGTAGTTTCAATGAGGGCTGAGTCACTAATTTCTACATGTATCCTACCCATCCCCAAGCCTATATTACAATCCAAGAAAATCCTATAGTGATCTTAGTCAAGTGTTCGAAAAACTAAAGCATTATAATAAGGACAAGCCTATGGCATTGTATGTGAATTGTTTGAATGTCTTTGTGAGAGTGAGTGTTTTTATTCTAGTCCCCACGTAAATGATTTTGTGTGTGATTAGGACTTCTTTATAGTGAGGGAACTAGGAAAGCACTATTAATTGTTGACTGTGAGGATGGTTGACGTTTACGTATGCAAAGTATTTTGTTGATATCATAATTTCATTCTTAGATCCTTGTGAGTCAATATGTTGAGTGATTGCCATATGCACATGTTTTTTTTGTAAAAATAAAAGGGGTTGTTCTTTTAATATGATTTGTTTTAAGCCTGGTCACTGCTGTAGTTTATCCTAAGTTTCTTTTATTTCGAGTTTGTGTTTTGTGTGCTGCTTGAAGACAAACAAATATTCTAAGTTGAGGGTGTTTATGTTCCAGCATTTAATGGCATATTTGATGCTTTTAACCATGAATAAACGCAAGTTCTTAAGCAACTTTTGTTAGATTTTATTATTTTTGTGTTTGATGTACAAGAAAATAGACTAAACCAAGAGATAGGGTGAAATGTGCTAAAACAACAAAGTTATGACCAGTTTGATGGCTCGTCAATAATGTGACGGCCCATCACTTCCATGTTCAAGTTTAAGCACTTCATTGTACTATGCATTGGCAAGTTGACAACTAGTCTGATGACTCGTCAACCTTGTAATGGGGCGTCACTTCTAGCATCAAGCTTAAGCAACAACTGTGCAACAAGAGGGACTTTTAATGACCATAGTGACAAACCATCAACTAGATGATGGGCTTTCAAGCTTGGTGTCACCAGTGAGAAGAATAAGATCACCACTGGATAAGAACGATGATGCAAATGACGAACCGTCATCTTGTCGACAGGCCATCAACTTAGGCGTCAGACAAGAAGTAGGCTTCCAATTCTAAGTGTCATTTTAAATTTTCCTAGGCTATAAATAGCAGCTGCTAGGTCTATTTTCGAGATCAGGCTTTGGAGAGACAAAAACAGCATATATTTTATGTTACTTTTGAATTCTTGAGAAGATTGATCATGGCTCTTGGAATTTAAATCAAGATTTTATTTCACTTTTGTAAGTTGAATCTTCCTTTATGAATATAATTTATTGTATGGTTTCAAACATCATGAGTGGCTAAATTCTACTACAAGGGTTTGTGTGATCCATGGTAGATTGGCATAATTAGGGTGATTATTGTTGTTGACTGATTTCTAATGTTTTCAAACATTAGAACATGCCTAGGTTTAACTTTCTTAAGTAATAAGTATAAAACTGAGAAAAAGGAATAACAACAAGGACTCGAGGTTTCGAACCCTCGTCTAATTGTTAATGATGTAACAAGATTAGCCAACTTAGGGCAATTATCGAAAGACTTTTGTTCATCACTCTTAGTTTGAGAGAATAAGAGTGATTTCCATCTAAATAGGTTGAGAAACATTTAGATATACTAATTCAATTGATAGCTTGCATATGTAGTACTAGAAGAAGAGTATATTATAGTTAGTCACCCGATGTAGTCATGAAACTATGGTGATCCTAAACCTAGTCTCCTCTCTTACTTGATTCTACATTATTACAATATAGTCGGTGTCTCTGATTTCAACTAATATTGAAATACACACAATTTTTCCAAACCCCTATTTTATGAAAATAACTGATGATCTTAGGCATATTTACATGCCCAAGTGTTATTTTATATCTTAGTTTTAGTCGTGTTTGTCAATTAAATTAAGTATATTCTCCTATGTTTTGTATATTATGTGAATGAACTAACCAACGTGATTATCCCATGTTTGTAGGTGAAATATGATAAGGAGGAGCTTAACATGATGATGCATGAGCAAGAGGGAAGCTCGGAAGGAGTTTAGAGGAAGATGCATGAAGTTGGCAAGAGGAGTGGGGTTGCCCATGCCACCAACGTGCCACGCCGATAGAAGTGCACACCACGTAGCATGTAACGTTGGTCGTGTGCCACGAATAGGGTCGTTTCACACTAGGCGTGTGCACGTGAGATGGCATGCCAGGAAGTAGCAGTGCGCGTCTGCGCCGTGCCACACTGAGCGTGCTACGCAACAACATCCGTGCCACGCCAGGTGATATCTGCATCTTGTGATGTGCCACGCCCATCCAGCCATGCCAATGCAAGTGCCCAGCACCACATTCTAGTAGCCTGCCGCGATGGCTTCATGCCACGCCACAAATTGGTCGCGATGGGTAGCGTGGCACGAAGCTGGTCCTCAAACGCACAAATTTCACTTTGTATAATTTAAACACTTGGCCCATTTTTTTATTTTATCACGGTATTATTTTAGAAACACACAGCAAAGCGAAGGAGAACGGAAGAAACTCTACCTAGGGTTTGCTTTCTCTTACTTTTCCACTCTTGTTTTTCGTGAATTCAAATATTATGATGAATTCTTGTATTAGCATGAGTGGCTAAAACCCTTCTTCTAAGGTTAAGCCCACATGACATGATTGTATTTGCTTAAATTCGTAATTGGTTCAAGTTTTCATTATTGTTTGTCTTGCATTCTTGATTTTTATGATTTTAATGCTTGATCACCATTAAAATGCATTTATTAAGCTTAGGCAAACTTGAAAGAGAGAAAACTAGGTTAGAACTAGGAATGCAAGAAGCAAGTTCAAGTCTTCAAGGCTTGATTCGCGGTTAGGATGGAAATATACCTAATTCACCTTGCTCTGTTACTAAACAAGAAGATTGCGAGACACTTACAATTAAATTGTCACATCACCACTCATAGACGTAGTTGTGAAGTTAATTCTAGGTTAAATGGTTAGATGTTTGAAAATCCATAACTAAAGGCGTTAACCCCGTAAACTACTCCACGTAGCTAATTGCTTATGAATTAGGTTGTCACATCCCCTCTCAATGATATAGTTGTGAGGCTAATTCGCTTATGTTTAGAGGCTCGAAAGACCATGAGCATTGCAATTATCTTGTGAGACAACAAATGAAGTCTCATACTTGAACCGATATGAATGTAGCATTACATGATTGTTTGTCCCTAACCCTGGATGCTTCTCATTATTTTTTTTCAATTAAATTTGTGATCACCCCTAGATTTAGAAACAAACCTTAAATCTTGAAACATTAACACTTTTGAAATTTGAATTGGTACTTGAACTTGTAATTCACTCAAACTCTAGTACCTTTGGATTCGACATTCGGCTCTTAAAGAGTCACTTTATTACTTACATGACCGCGTGCACCGGAGCGCAGTCATGTTTTTGGCGTTGTTGCTAAGGACTAGCAACAATTTGTGAATTTCTAGTTTGTGTGTTATTTTATTTTTTCTTAAGTGTTAAAAAACTTGGTCTTGGTCTGTTAGTTTTCAGGTAATAGGTTTGTGCTTGCAGCAAGCTGGCAAGGGATAGAGAGTTGGATGAACCCTATCCTGAACCTAAATGAAGGTTAAGACAGTTGAGAAGAGAGGGTGCAGATCTATATCCCATACAACTAGTTCAACAGGACGAGGTTGCACCAGCAGAAATGGCAGCAAGACTTGTTTGTGAAGTGGCAATCCCAATCGCAACAAACTTTACCTCCGGCATCCACAGACCGGAGCCTGGAAGTACCTTTGAGATAAAACAGAACATGGTGTAGTTGCTTCATTCAAGTGGTTAGTTCACCGAATGACTCATGAGGATCCACAACAGCATCCGCAAAACTTTTTGAAAATCAGTGATACTTTCATCCCCACTGGAGCGTCAATTGATTATGTGAGGCTCACTCTTTTCCCATTCTCATTGTTGGGAGAATCTAAAAGGTGGTTAAAGGCAGAGCTACCAAAATCCATCACTACATAGTATGACCTGGCAGGAAGCTCCTCATTCGATTCTTCCCATCAAGTAAAATAGTGAAGCTGAGAAGTGAAATACTCAGTTTCAAGCAAAGGCCGAAGGTGAATCTTTATTTGGCTTTGGAGAGATTCAAGTCCTTGTTAAGAGACTGCCCCCATCACCAGCAAAGCAATGAAGTGATGGACTATACTTTTGTTTAGAGTCTAGACCCACATACAAAAATCTTTCTAGACTCTGCATCAGGTGGGCAAGCACTTAAGAAGACTTATGATGAGTTGTACGCTCTTTTGAACAGAATAGCACAGGGAAATCCAGAGTGGCACAGTGATGCATCCCGAGAAGTAGGTAAGAGAGCATCTAGGGTGATAGAGGTTGACAGCATGAATGCATTGGCAGCCCAGCTAGCATCCTTCCAACACCAGATGATGACTCAGTTCAGCAAGCTGAACTTGGCATAGTCGCAGGAACAGGTAAATGCATTGCAACTAGCTCCTAGCTGGTTTGAGATATGTGGCAACAGTGGACATGTTGTAGACTCGTGCGAAGTAAATTGATAGTCAGTTAACTTTGTAGGTAATATACAAAGGGACAACCAGAGCTATAGGAATACTTATAACAGGAACTGGCATAATGTAACACCCCAAAAGTTCCTTAGGTCAGACCCGAGGCTTACAATAGAAAAATAGTAGGACAATAATACCAGAACCAAATATTGAACCTCGGCATGATATGGTCCAACGGGTCATTGGAGGTGCTCATTGTTTCATGTCCAGAGAGCTATTAGAAATTTGACTAGAACCCACGAGAGGATTGTACGGACCGTGGCTTGATTAAGTGGGTCATCATTTGTGGTTGTTGAAGCATATTCAGTGAATTTTGATTGAATAATAGGGAAACCAATGGATGGACCAATGATCTGTTGTTTGGTACCGTAGCCCATTATAGGGGTCGTTGGTTCTGCCAGTTTGTTGAAAATTTTGAGCTAAGTTTGGGACTGTTCTAGGTATGTGGAGAGACCCGATCTTGATGAACTTATGGAAAAAAGGTGTTAAGATAAATTCCTTAGTATAAGAATTGAATTGGATGAAAATTAAGGTCATAAGGAACCTCTAGCACAAAGTGGAGTTGAGAGCTTTTTTACCGATTGAGTTTTCATATAAGCTCTTACAAGGGTCAATTTCAAACGATCATAAGTCCCATTTTACAAAATATTTTTAGGTGATTCATCACATCAAAATGAATCCCTTGGAGTCTTATTTTCAATGCATTTAACCTTGCATCAATTGGAGTTTAGAGTAAAACGTTATGTGCAGTTTAATGGAATAGCAGGAGGCATGGACGAACCTCAGAATCAGTCGTCCTAGCAATCAATGACCCATCCCGTTGGTCGCTGGAACTGCTAGTTTTAGGTTTTTTTGGATGTTTGGGGGTATTTTGATAAAGTCCTATGCTTTTAACTCCTAAATGACGTTGTTTTGGGCTTCCTTAAGGTCATATTAAAGGGATTAACTTAGTCCAAATCCTCACCCTCTCCAAAAGATCAATAGTTGGATTTTCTCTCAAGAAAGGAGCTAGGTTTCTTCTTTAAACATCTTCAAATCTTTTTGGACTCTTCAAGACAAGTCAAGGGACCATCAACCCAGGTATGTAGGGCTATGAGTGAGTGGTTTCTTCCACCCTCACACCCTTCTCAAGTTGTATTCATAATTCTAACTTCCTATGCTCTAAGTTTTGGAAATTTTAGGATTTAGCTTCTTTTGGGTGAATTCTATCATATTCTTCCATGAAATCAGTTTTCTCATGATTCAATTTATGTTTCTATGATTATGAATGCTTGTCCCTTATCAAATACCCCATGAATCTATGTATTCCAAGTTTCATATATGATTTTAAGAACTTCTAGGGTTTTAACCCAATTTCATGAAATTCTCTATGATATGTAGATGGGTCCAATTTCATCATGTTCTAAAGCAATTTTAAGATTAATGGGCAGATTTCATCCTCAATTTGATTATAAATTCCTGTTTTCAAGCTATTAGAAAAGTATGTCCTATTATGCATGTTTTATAAAAATTCAAGCTTATGATCTGTGATTTCAAGCATGATGAGATATTTATCATACATGAATGTTTATAAACTCTCAATGATTCTATGATTTTGACTTATGAGTCTATTTCAATAATTCATAATTTTAAGTTTTGGGCAAGTCCACACAATTTAAGCATGCTTTCATGATTCAACTCAGTTCTGTAAAATTAGCTTACCATATGATTTTGGAGTCTATACTCCCACCTTCAGCTTATGATATATTTTCAGCTTCGTTGAAAAGTGATGATTTTAACTTAATTAAAAAATGATGGTTCCTGCTTCATTAAAAAATGATGGTTCCTTCTACATTGAAAAATGATGGTTTCAGCTTTGTTGAAAAATGATGGTGAGCACCTTGCACGTTTTTGGGAGTAGCGTCTAGCACCGAGTAGGCTAAGGGTTCATGTAAACCTCAGGCCTCAAAACTACGTGCCAACGTAGGTTTATATATACATTGGTACCTCCCTTGTGAGTTTCCCCTGCCTTCATAGGGGCCTTCAGCTTGATATCGATATCATGATAGCGTCTATAGCCTTGGCAAAGTTTGGACGGCTCTGCCCACTTGAGTGTAATAGTTGGGGCATCATGTAAGCTCTATCGTGATGGTGTCGGTTATGATGAGTCTCCCATTGTTCCTTATGATTTCTGTTATTCATGTTCATGACTTATGATATTATGTTTTACAGCAAGTTTGACCCAGTGATTAGTTTACGAGTTTTTACTTATGATTTCAACTGTGACAAGTCATATGATTTCTATCTTTAGCTTTGGGCCATTCAATTCAGATATGATATTCAGTTAATGACTATATATATGTTTCATATTCAGATTTTCAGCATGCAGTCCTTACTCTTATGATCTTATGATTTATGTTTATAATGCATGATTTTAGTTAATAGTTACTCAGCATGATTTAGTTACCTTACATACTCAATACATTCCAAGTACTGACCGCATACTCTGTGTTGTATCATTTCATGATACAGGTCCGAGCAATCAGACTCAATTCATCCATTAGTCCAGCTCCCCGCAGTTTAGCTCAAATATCACTGTTGGTGAGTACTCATCTTTCGAGGACATTCAGTTTAGCGTTAATTATGTTATTTCAGTCTCGAACTTTAGCGATCTAGTTGGGGGTATTGTCCCATTCGCTCATCAGACAACTTAGAGGCTTATCAGACATTATGTCGACTTTCAGCTTTGTCAAGTGTTGACTCCATTTATAATTGTTATTTTATTCATACTTCTGCTTATTCATGCTTCAGTTATCAGTTTCCGCTTGATATATTCTCTTCAGTTGCTATATTCATGTCATGGGTCAACTTGGGTTCATTCATGGTTCTAGGTCCCGTGTCTCGATCCGAATCTATAATCGGGTCATGACACAGAATCACCCTAACTTTTATTAGGGTGGTAATCAGGGGCAGAGTCAGAGTTATGAGCAGCCTCAAAATCAGTTTCAGCAGTTGAATCGACAGGCTAGTGGCCAATCTAGCACTATTGAGGAGATGTTGCAGAAGATAATGGCCAATCAAACACAAATGGCAGTTGATCAAGCAAAGATGGCCTCAGAGTTAAAGAATCAGCAGCTGGTCACCAAAAACTTGGAGAAGCAGATGGGTCAGTCATGGAAACTGCATAGCACAATAGACCACCGGGGGTCGACCTAGTGATACAGATACAAACCCAAGGCAGGTCATGGCCATTAGTCTGAGGAGTGGCAAATAGTTGGCTGATGCACCACAAAAAGAAAGGAAGAATGAGGTGCAGCCAAAGTTGGCCAGACCTGGTCCATTAGCTGACAGGAGCATAAAGAAGAAGGCTGCAGAAAATAATGTACAATCATCAATGCAGCCAACAGAGACCACCACCACCATTTCCACAAAGACTCAGAAAAAGCAAGGAGGACGCATGTTTCCAAAAGTTCTTTGATATTTTCAAAGAACTTCACATAGATTTGCCTCTAATTGACATTTTACAGGGAATTCCAAGTACGCTAAGTACTTGAAGGGTGTGGTGGCCAACAAGATAAGGTTGGTGGATGTCTAAATTGTAGCACTCACTGAGGAGTGAAGTTTTAGGATGGGAAGCAAGATGCCCAAGAAGCTCAAAGACCTAGGGAGTTTCACCCTCCCGTACAAATAGGTGGATAGATGTAATGAGTGCATTGTGTGATTTAGGGATGGCAGTGAACTTGACGACCCTATCTCTTTTCAATACACTTTGTTTGGGAATACCAAGGCCCACCAGAGTGATGCTGTAGCTGGCTGACAAGTCAAAGATGGCCCCAGAGAGGATTATTTGGGACCTGCTCATCAAAGTAGGTAAATTCATCATACTTATTGATTTCATAATACTTAAATTTGAGGTTGATGACAAGATACCCCTTATTTTGGGACATCCATTCCTGGCCACTAGAGGAGCGGTGATAGATGTTAGAGCTGGCACCTTGAAAATGAAGGTGAATGAGGAGAAGGAGATGTTCAGAGTGTACCAGCACATCCACCCCCTAACACACTACAGATATCTTTTCAAGATCAATGTGCTGATAGAGGATAAGGGTAGGGTGGTGGATTCAAAAGGTCCACTTCTGAAGGATCTCTCAATAGTTGAGCTCGAGTCTGTTACTAAGGAAGTGCCGCAGAATTTGATGATGAAAGAGGTGATGGATGTAAAAATGGAAAGTGTAGAGGCTTTATCCTCAAGAGTAAAGAAAAATAAAAGATGGTTCTCAAAAGGAAAGAATTATTCGAGAACATCCTGAAAAGAATGGTTCACATCATGCCACAACATAAAATCAAGCGCTACTTGGGAGGCAACTTAAGGGTACCAGAGGTACGATTTCTTTTTTTGTTTGTTTTTAATTTTTTTTATTTTCACTTTTGTTGTTAGTTTTGGTTGAGTTAGGAACAAATTGAGGAGAAGTTTGAGTTCCTTTTGAAGCAGAAGCTAAGGGGCATGGAAAACTACAAGTGTGGGGTTGATGACTCTAGTGATGAAAAATGGATGAAGAACATGCTGCTAGCTAGGCCTAGAGGCCTCAGAAAGTATCTCTAACTTTGTTTGAGTGTCAATTGATGCTTTGGGGACATAGCATATTTTAAGTGTGGGGTGAGGAAAATTTTAAAAAATTTTAGGTTGATTTCGAGTGAATTTGGTGCTTGGTATAATAATGCTTGAGAAAAAAGTTTGAGTTGAGCACAGTTCACCCACCCTTTGATTTTTCTTTTCGGTTCTTTTCGGAAGGAGGACACTTTGAATCGAGATAAAATTTTTGTTGTCTATGAATAGTGTTTAGTCTTAGTTATAGTTAAAGACTTTTACCGACGATGGATGGATGACGACCATCTTGAGGGAAAATTAGTCAGTAGGTTTTTGTTGTGAACCCTTAACTGATTGATTGCTTGATTCTTTTGTGGAGTGTTATACATGATTGTAAGAGGAAAGTAGATTTTAATTGTGAAGCATGTTGAGATTAGTGTATGACTTTCTTTATGACACTAAGGCTCAAGAATATGACTCTATATGTTTTATGCTTAATGTTGAATTCATGTGATTAGTTGTGTTAAGAGTCTGTATGGGTATGTATTGACTTGAATATGTGCAGTGAGTGTAAGGTTTTGTGTATTCCATGCTATCATGTAGTGTCTAGAACTTGCATGGTGTGTTTGCAAAGTGAAATGAGGGATGTTGAATGTAGGAGATAATTTAGGCATTTCTTTGAATAAGCCTATTTCCATCCTTTTCTTTACTTACCCTTAAAATCTAATCCTAGTTAGCCCCATTTAGCCTTTAACCTATTCTTTGTTAGCCATAATAAAAGCTTAATCCTTTTCTTTCAATAGCCTTGAATTTGATCCAAAACTCCTAAGAGATTAAGTGAAAATGTAAAGAGTTAGAGGAGGAAGAATATTGAAAAGAAGGGAAATAGTTGGTTGTGAAAGTTGAAGAAAAGAGTGAAGGGTGCACTTGTTCAAAATGTATAAGTGTTGGTAGGAAGTAAAAGAAAAAAAGAATGAAAAAGTACCTAATTATTAAGTACTCCCTACTAATAATATAAGTGTGCTTAAAGATTGGGGAGACAAAAAGGAAATTGAGAGTGAAAAGAATAAGAGGTGAAGTAAAATAAGAAAAGAGAAGGTGCTTAATGAGCAAATTTTGATGTATTAAAAGCACTTAGGGAAGATAGTCACTATTACTGGCCAGAATAGCACCTACCCATCCCTTAGCTTACATTACAACTCATAAATTCCTACTTGATCTTACTTTTAAATGTTCCTGAATTAGTGGAGTAATACACTAAGGGCAAGTATATGGGTTGTTGCATGTTGTATGTGAATTCATTGTGAGAGTGAGTGTAATTCATATTTATATATCCATACATGTTATAATTTGCAAATTTGTGAGTGAAAATGGGTATCTCTCTTGTTGTAAGGGAAAATGTTTGAGGAAATATAGAATTCATGCTAGACTTCCTGATTAGCTAATGTGCATAAGTTCGTTGAGGTCTTAGAGTCGATTCTGGAGGCTAGGAGGTCTCAACTTAGTTGTCATGAATTTAATTGGGTTACACATAACATGCTCTATTTGAACTTGCCATCTAAGTTAGTCATTGTAGCCTTAACTTGAGTTATTTTGCTTCGATTGATGATGTGCGAGTCTTCCTTGTGCATGAGATGTAATGGAGTTGTTCGAGGAAGAACAAGGCTTTAAGTGTGGGGTAGTGATCTTGGGTATATTTAGATGCCAAAATGCTATTTTTTATCTTATTTTTAATAGTGTTTGTCAATAAATTAAGTATATTCCTCATATCTTTTGTATATAATTGTGTGCATGAACTAACCAATGTGATTAGCCATATTTGTAGGTGAAATATGCTAAGAAGGATCTTAATATGATGATGCATGAGCAAGAAGGAAACTTGAAAGGAGTTTGGAGGAAGATGCATGAAGTTGGCAAGAGGAGTGGGTTTCCCATGCCACCAATGTGCCACACCAGCAGATGTGCACGCCATGCAGTGTCACATTGGTCGTGTGCTGCAATCAGGACCATGTCACTCTAGGCATGTGCACGCGAGATGGCATGCCAGGCAGTACCCGTGCGTGTCTGCGCCATGCCATGATGGGTATGCTACGCGACAGCATCCGTGCCATTCCAGTCGATGCCTGCATCCTGTGCCATGACACGCCCGTCCAGCCATGCCAATGCAAGTGCCCAACACCCCATTCCAGTAGCTTGCCGCGATGGCCCCGTTCCATGCCACAGATTTTCCACGATAGGCAGCATGACATGGAGCTGGTCCTCATGCACAAATTTCACTTTGTATAAATTAAACACTTGGGTCATTTTTTTAATTTTATCAAGGTATTATTTTAGAAACGCACAGAGGAGCGAAGGAGAACGGAAGAAACTCTACCTAGGGTTTGTTTTCTCTTGCTTTTCCACTCTTCTTTTTCATGAATTCAAACATTGTGATGAATTATCGTATTAGCATGAGTTGCTAAAACCCTTATTCTAGGTTGAGGCCACATGACATGATTGTATTTGCTTAAATTCGTAATTGATTCAAGTTTTCATTATTGTTTGTCTTGCATTCTTGCTTTTTAGCATATTGATGTTTGATCACCATTAAAATGCATTTGTTAAGCTTAGGCAAACTTGACAGAGCGAAACCTAGGTTAGAATTAGGAATGCAAGAAGTAAGTTCAAGTCTTCAAGACTTGATTCGCGGTTTGGATAGAAATATACCTAATCCGTC
The DNA here is from genome assembly GCA_018107945.1 of Datura stramonium. NCBI lineage: Eukaryota > Viridiplantae > Streptophyta > Magnoliopsida > Solanales > Solanaceae > Datura > Datura stramonium. The sequence continues at coordinate 195,415 of JACEIK010002317.1, forward strand.
TTGCTTGGTTAATAAACGGGAAGATAGCGAGACACTTAGGATTAAATTGTCACATCACCATTCATAGACGTAATTCTGACGTTAATTCTAGGTAAAATGATTAGAGGTTCGAAAGTCCATAACCAAGGCCATTAATGATCTTGGGCATATTTATATGCCTAAGTGCTATGCTATACCGTATTTTGAGTCATGTTTGTTAAGGAAATCAAGCATATCCTCATGTATTTTATGTATATGTGTGTGCATGGACTAACCTACGTGATTAGCCCATATTTGTAGGTGAAATACACTAAGGAGGGGCTAAATTTGATGTTCAATGCACAATATGAAAGCATGGAGTGAATGCCAAGAAGGATAAAATGATATTGCAAGAAGAGAAAGCTACCCGCGCTAGGCAGCATGCTAACCGACAGTGTTGTGCGCTAGGCAGCGTGCTAGGGCAAGGGAATGGCGCACCGGGTGGCGTGTCATGACAAGGAGTACGCGTGTCAGAGGACCATGAGAAGCAACAGTTGTGCGCGATGGAAACATACCACACTGCGCTAGCTGCACGACCAGTGTCGTGCCACGCCAGGAGATGCGCACCAGCCCTTTTCCATACCATGCCAACGCCCGACAACCAGTAGGCCTGTGTGTTTACTCCGTGTCACGCCAATGGTTTGCCGCAATGGACAGCGTAGCACAGAGCTGGTCCATGCATGACCAAGTTTTGCAATTTCTCACTTTGTATAAATTGAAGACTTAGTTATTTTTATTTCATTATCACGACATTATTTTGGAAAAACACAGAGGAGCGAAGGAAGAAACGTGAAAAGTCACCTAGGGTTCGTTTTTATTCTTTTCTTCTTTACCATTCTTGTAATTACTAGAATTCAAACATGATTTTGAACTCTTGTATGTACATGAGTGGCTAAAACCCTTTTTCTAGGATTGAGGCCACATGGCATGATTGTAATTTCTTGATTTCTATGTTGGTTCAAGTTTTCATTTGTGCTTTGTCTTGCATTCTTGATTTTATTCATTTTAATATTTGATCACCATTAGAATGCACTCGTTGGTTATAAAATGGGAAGATAGATAGACATCTACTTAGAATTGTCACATCACCGCTCGTAGAAGTAGTTGTAAAACTAAGCTAGGTTAAATGGTTAGAGATTCGAAAGTCCATAACCAAGGGCATAAACCCCGTAAACCACTCCACATAGTTAATTTCTCACAAATTAAGACGTCACATCCTCGCTCAATAATGTAGTTGTGAGACTAATTTGTTATGTTTAGAGGCTCAAAAGACCATGAACATTGAAATAACTTTGTGAGACAACAAATGAAAGCAAGTACTTGAACAAAGTTGGATATAGCATTGCATGATTGTTAGGCCTTAACCCTAGAAGCTTTTCATTACTGTTTTTCCAATTATTTTGTGATCATCTTAGGTTTAGAAACAAAACTCCAAATCTTTGAAACCAACACTTGCGAAATTTAATTTAACACATGAACTTGAGCATTCACTAAATAGACTAGTCCCTGTGGGTTCGATATCTGGCTCTTAAAGAGTCACTTTACTACTTGTACGACCGCGTACGCGCGCGTGTGCTAGGCGCAACAAGTTTATGGCGCCGTCACCGGGGACTAGCAACCTTTGGTGAACTTTTAGTTTGTGAGTAATTATTAATTTTCTTAAGTGTTGAAAATCTTGCTCTTAGTCTGTTTCATTGCAGGTAATAGATTTGTCCTTGCAGTACACTAACAAGTAATAGAGAACTGGTGGATCCATTGTTGGAGCCTGAATACAGTTGCATTTGTTATGAAACTTGAGTGAAAGTTGCAGTTGTTACAAAGAGAAGTTCTTGAATGACAGCATCTACTAGTTGGGCAGGAAGAGTTGCTGCCCGAGACAATGGTATCCAGACCAGTTCGTAAAGTAACAATCCCGCTCGCGACAAATGTGACCTCCAGCATACGCAAACCGAAACCTGGAGGCGATTTTGAGCTTAAACTAAATATGGTGCAGTTGTTGCACTCGAGTGGGAAATTCACTGGCATGACACGTAAAGATCCACAGCAGCATCTACAGAACTTTCTTGAAATCAGTGACACTTTCGTCCCCACCGGAGTGTCAACTGATTATGTCAGACTTACCCTCTTCCTATTTTCACTCTTAGGAGAGGTAAAGAGGTGGCTGAAGGCAGAGCCACCAAATTCAATCACTACTAGGATGACCTAGGAAGGAAGTTCCTCATCAGATTCTTTTCCTCTGGCAAGATTGCAAAGCTTAGAAGCGAGATACTTAGTTTCAAGCAAAGACCGGAGGAAAATCTATACTTGTCTTGGGATAGATTCAAATTGTTGCTAAGAGACTACCCTCACCATCAGCAGTCTAATGAAGTGTTAGCCCACACTTTTGTGGAGAGTCTAGACCCTTACACTAAAATCTTACTAGACTCTGTATCAGGTGGGCAAGCACTTGAGAAGAGCTATGACGAACTGTACACTCTGTTAAATGGGATTGCCCACGGAAATCTAGAGTGGCACAGTGAATCATCCAGAGGGGCAGGCAAGAGAGCAACGAGGCTGATTGAGGTTAATAGTGTCAATGCATTGGTAGCCCAGTTGGCTTCACTCCAGCACCAGATGATGACTCAGTTCAACAAACTGAGTATGACACAGTCGTAGGCACAGGTTAATGCAATTCAACCAGCTCTTAGCTGGTGTGAGACATGTGGCAACAGTGGACATGGTGCAGATTCATGTGGGGCCAATTCAGAGTCAGTAAATTTTATAGGTTATGTGCCGAGAGGTAATCAGAACTATGGGAACACCTATAATAAGAACTAGAAGAATCACCCCAACTTTGTTTGGGGTGAAAATCAGGGGCAGAGTCAAGGTTACCAGCAGCCTCAGCAGCAGCAGTATCAGTAGCAGAACAGGCAAAATAGTGGACATTCTAGCAACATCGAAGAGATATTGCAGAAGATCATGGCAAAACTGTTACACCCCATAAAATTCCCGACACATAGATGGACTAATCGCATGTTGGTTAAGAGTTTTTGAATGCCATACATGCTAAAAAAAGGCCCGGGAAAAGACCGGATAAGAAACCTGTCGAACCATCGCGGAAGGAGCCGGGGCAGAGCCCCTCCGCGATGGCAACGTGTCACGGAGGGGGA